>JAQIVF010001280.1:0-14848 GCA_034698365.1 Steganacarus magnus
ATTTGTTATGTACTGTGACTCGAACTCATTGAACGTACACTGAAGTGATTTTCGGGTCTGTTGCTATCAGACTATAAATAGACATCATGCGTAAGATATTGTATCGCGTGCTACACTGTTACCTTAGCAACACAACAAAGTTAATATTTTAGGATAATAGTATGAATAATCAATATGAATATATTAGCTTATAATAAATACCACACAATTCATATAACTTTAACTATTTATTAGACAACTATATTTAATGGTTGTATTAGATACAAAAATAAGTCCTTATAATTAAAGGTCCCGGCAGTTCGAATTTTCCTGAACCCCACCAGACCGTTAAGTTTAGTTTTCAAACCGAAACCGCCAGAAAACTGCTGAATATTTTAGAACTATTTAAAATGCTAATTAAATCACTTTGAAATTATTATATATCATCTTTGAACTATGTTTTAGTGGCTTATAATATTTAAATTCATTAAAATGGATTAATAATAACTTAATTTTAAAAACATTTCTTCATTTAAAACATAGAAATTAGCCTATATATCAATATTAAGAGAAAATAACTAACTAATATAATAGGTAAACTGTATTTTAAATAAAAAGTGTTTAAGCTTAAGTTGTATCATACTATTTTACAAAATTTCAATTATTTGTGTTAAAAAGTTCATAAAAATTGATTAGACGGTTTTGCTGTTAAACCATGGTTTTTCTTGATAAAATTTAAACCGCCAAAAACCGCTAAAACCTTCAAAAAAATAACCGAACCAAACCGTCAAGAAAAACCACGGTTTTAACCGCGGTTTAACCGCACCGCCGGAAGCTTTACTAATAATAACAAGTTGTTACCAGTAAGAGGGCTAACAATTAAGTGAAGTAATGGCTGCTTATGACTAAATTATGCAATTAAACGATGAGTAATTCAATAATTAGTGATTAATAACTAGAGCCTCAAAATGATAGCATTTGCTACTTTTTTATTTCATTAATTAGAAGCATATACTTGTAATATATGCACGAATTTGATGATTAGGAGCCGTTTTATGCATATTTTTAAATGCTATTTTTTGCTATTATAAATAGTTAAAGAAAAACTCAAAATATGCACAAAAAAATTCATTATAAAAACTCTGATATTGAAGAATTTACTTTAAAGGAAACGTTTTTTCATATCGAATTTATTAAAAGATAAACTCAATTAGATTCTAATGAGATGAGCGTTCATTATATGTTTAGAAAATATTTTGAAAGAAATAGACAAAACATTACTTATTAAAACATTATAATATGTTTAATTTTGATTAATTAAATAGCGTTTCTAAAATAATTTGATAAAATTCGTTAACCGAATAACTTGACTGAATTCCACTACATTTTTCATACTATAGCCGAACGAAATAAGACTAATTTATAACCGAAAAATCCTGTTATTATTCATATAACATAATTAATTATTAATTTTTTATTTTAAAATATTAAATTTTTAAAATACAATTACAGATGTTGACTATGATAGAGAGAATTGGTGCGAAAAGAGTTGGCTTTTATTGCTGGAAATTGTTTATTATGAACTATTTTAGATTTTATCAGGTGAGGAGTCATGCATTCTAAAAATACCGCAGTTTAATATTTTTGATTTAATTATATTAATTTCGCAGATCGTTTCACTAATGACTCTCTACTTCATAAAATCATCAAAATATCAAATTAAAATATTTGAATATTAACTTATAAATATTAATAGCTATTACAAATTATCTAGTATTACTATCGTTTTAAAATTTTTTTTAAATTAATGAAAACCATTGAAATAAAAGGGTAAAATATAGGGATGGAGAAATGGATGCATTTGGAAAAACTTAGCTACCGTTCCTTATATTTCTCACATTATCAAAGTCAGATATAGTTAATATAAGAATATCTATCCCTAAATGCATATTTATATAGACCCAAAAAATTTTAGGGAAGGATTTCATTTAAGATTCTCGAAAGTCGTTTAAGGTCTCGTAAAACTTCATCGAATTTACACAGGAATTTTCAGAGAAAGATTTTTTATCGCGACACACCACGAACACACACTGCCTGTGGGACAAACTGAATGTATATTCATTAATCAAATAGCTGTGTATGCACGCGCAACAGCAGTAAAATATTTCAAAAATAAACTTTTTCGCAGACACATTCAATAGGCGTTGACATTGACATAACTATTAAAAGTGTGTGTGTGTGTCATTGACAAGTTTACACAATTCCTCAATAGTGTGCGTGTGAGTGAATAATCTAACTCTTTTTTTATGTAAGAGTGTGTAATACAAAGGTTGTAATACTCTGTGGCAGAGATATTATTACAGTACACTTTAAATGTTAAAAGTTTTTGAATTGAATAGTTTCTATGAGTTGAAAACAATTCTTATCTGCCAGAGTGACGTCTTGAATAATCATTAGACTATTAAGCAATCATTTTAATACTTCCTGGACGAATATTTAAGATGCTTTTGAAAAAAATAACTTATTAGTATATATTTTTTTTTAAAATTAAATTTTATTTATGTTTACTGAAATTAATGTATCCAACTAATCCACACAAAAAAGTGAATGCAAATTTGTTTTCACTCTTTGATTAAATTTCTCTCTGAAATTTATTTTTTTAAATAAAATTTTACTTACTCTTATTGTCAGATCTAAGAATCGTTAATTTCATTCAGGAATTAGGAAAAAACGAATACAAATTATTCTCCTTTTTTTAGATTCATAGTATTAGAACTCACAGGAACAGTCAATTTGTTTAGTTTTTTTAACGATCTGTACTAATGTTTTTATTGTACTTTTCAATACTTTTATTGTACATTCTGTATTTTTTATTTTTTAACTTAGTCAGTGTATTTGTGTGCCCTTTTTATAACGCGATTGTTGAAATATTGTGAAAAAGAACTGCCAAACACTCGTAACGTTACAAAAACCCATTCAAAGGACATTGTAAAATAAGTTACCGTACAGGCAATTTAAACAAATTTTCACTAATATGTAAATTTATTTAAAACTTTTCGATAAACTCTTTTTAAATCACAAAATAAGTGCTTGATTTTATTCAAATTGACATTATATTATAAGAAGAAATATTAATTAAAAGCAAGTACGGTATTATGAAAAGTTTAATCACATATTTACAAAATGCAAAAGTGTTGATAGAATTTATATACAGTATAAACCAAATCAAAGCAAAATTTCCGCTCCTTTCGTCAAAATAAATATTTTTTTTCGAGTTTTGATCAAAATCAAAAATAAATTCGAAAAATAAAAAAACAAAAACAACAACGAAAACATTGACAATGAAAGCTATATTGGAGTTAGAGGTCATTTGAAAAGCAAACGTCAAACATAATT
Source organism: Steganacarus magnus (assembly GCA_034698365.1). NCBI lineage: Eukaryota > Metazoa > Arthropoda > Arachnida > Sarcoptiformes > Steganacaridae > Steganacarus > Steganacarus magnus. The sequence goes on from JAQIVF010001280.1 coordinate 3,376, forward strand.
AGATAGAATAATCTTAGGAACGAATTTGAATTAAAAAGGTTTTAATTTAAAAATATGACTAGAGATACATTTTTTAAAGCTTCTGATAATTAATTAAAATTTTTAATTTCTTTTAACTCATTATCACGCATTATTATGTTTCATGCAGACACCAGAAATTATTGAATAACTCGAGTTTTTTTAAAACCAAGTTATATATATATATATATTATAATAATTATTTTTATCGACATGTTTTTTAAATAAAAACAAAATTTCAATAAACAAATAAATCATATTCCTATTAATAAATAATAATTAAATTTTTAATTGAAAAAAACAAAATTTCAATAAACAAGCAATAAATCACATTTTGCATAAATAAAGTTTCGAAAAGTTCTCGAAAACGTTCTTTTCTAAGTTACACGTGTTTATGTGCGCGATTACAAAATAGCCCAAAGTTTATTCCCGGTAATCATCGTCAGATAAAAGTTGTTTTTCAAGCGATAAACTAAAAGTATTCAATTGAGAAACACGCACACAATTTAGCAATTAACGAGTCTTTTCTTCACAGCTGTACATCACTGCTAGTACATTACACATGCTGTAATAGAGATTAGATCATTCATACATACATACACACACACGTGTAGTACTAACAAAGCTATTTATGGGGATTATTGTGTACCGCCTCCTCTCTACTGTCATCGACATTATTAATAGCGTACACACTTTTTTAATTGTTAGGTCAATGAGACTATACCTCGAAAAATATTTGAATGCCTCTCTACCGGCACACGTTATCTATAGAAAACTTGTCTGCAAAAAATAATCTTTAGTTTTGATCAGTTGTATGCCTAATGTATTACTTATGGATTCTTCAATAAAAAGTTGTCATTGACAGTTCTGTTGAACTGTCTGTTGTCCTCCGGTAGGAATTAAAAAAATTTAAGGACTACGTGACTAACAAAACGTTTTCACGAAACGTTTTCTAATGTTTATATCGTTTATTAAACAAATAAGCGTTATAATAGATTATCAATAATCTGCAATCAAATATAGCAACAAATTTAAAATTAATCGTAATTAAGTATGCAGTATATTTTCTATTCAAAACACGAGACACATTTGCATAAGTTATCAAAATTCTATTACAATTTACACCTTAAAGTGAGCCATTAAACAATTGATCAGAGACTTATGAAAATTCTATGGTCAATGGCTAGAATAAGCTCGGATTCAAATTTAAATTTTTTAAATGCAAATTTAGTATAACGGACCCATAAGTCTAAAGTTCAATTAGTATTTCAATTTTTTTAGTTTAACATAAATTTACTAACAGCAAAATTTTCCATTCTCTTAATTTTAAATTCTACGCACATCTCCAATGATAGCGCGCAACACTTGTTTGTAGGTTAAAGTACTGCTAAACTTGTGGCAGTATTTTGCATCAGTACTGATGACACACAGGAGGTAAATGCAAACTAATGCTTCGGGTTTTACCAGAAAAAGTGATAACGAGTATGTACAGTATATGTCTTGTTTATAAACAAAAATAAAAACATTTATACTCTTAACCGAGAAGTCTGTATTATTGTAGACGGCGTAAAAAATTAGATTAGTATGTTCCAAATGCCGTCACTTTTATATTCTAAATATTTATATAATTTTTAAGCGAATTTTTAGAAGCTAAACATTTTGTAATTTTTTCATTTGCAAACATTTATACTAAAACTGTATTTTGTACTCTCCTTAAACTTTGTTGGTATTACCAGTAAGTTAAGTGTCCACTGGTACAGTAAATAATAACCCTAAAAATGGTAAACTTTGGCACACAGTGATCTTAGAGTTAAGAGTTAATTTTTCTAGAAAAGTTTGATTAAACTTAGAATCAACAAAACAAAACAAAAGTTGATAACAACTGCGAGCACACTTTTTATCTCTAATTTATGATTAACAGCGTTCAGTAGAACAGAATAGAAGCTATTTAAAAGTTTAAGCGAAAATTTTCCATCACGACTGTTGTTGCGTGAATTTTATTATTGTTAATTATCGTAGAAACATGTTTATCTCCCCCAATGGTGATCTTAACAGCAGTGATAACAGTACAGTACTCAGTTCTCATAGCTCGCTCTACATCTACAACTTCCACAACTGGGAACACATTGCAGGATAAATGATAGATACCACACGTGTGTCGATCGCATAAATACCGGCGCGAATAAGCATTTGAGCTATCATTTCACTGACAGATTTTAAAGTGAAAACTTCAATAGAAAGTTAGAAAAAAAAACTTGAAGCTAAAATTCAAACTTTGTTTCAATAAGTTTAAAAGTTTTAATATTAATATTAAAATTATTATTCGATTCAATTGATAATGTCTGGAATAAGTCGAAGCGAATTACTAAAGACACTCATCGAAGAGTTGGCGATGTATGCGAAAAATTTGGATAATAATAACCGAACAAACACTGGTGACTCGTTGGACGAAAACATCGTCAACTGTCAAAACAACAAAGAGCTGAAGTGTAACAACAAGTTAAAGAGTTCGCTGCGAAAGTCGAACCTCACTAACAATCGTCGCGTGTCTGGCGAGCACATCATGAATGTGATCAATACATTGAAATCATCGCCGTATTACGAGCAGTGCGTTAATGACGACGAAGAGGTGTATCAAACACCGCTAATTGAGGACTATTTGCCAAAACTCGAACGCGACGATGCTATGATCTTTGGTTCATCGCAGAAAACGTGGAATAGCGGTGATGATTATTACAGAAAGAATATCATTTACGATAATTTATAAACCACTATACGTTTATGTAAATATTATGTAAATATTTTTTTAAATCTAAATAATTAATTGTTCATATATTATCGCAAATCACTCAACAAGTCTCAACAAAAATTGTAAATAATTAATTTTCATTCCATAAATGTTATTATATATATATCAATACGATATATAAATACTGTATGTTACCATAATATTTATAAATATTTAATTTTTTTATAACAAAACAATAAATATTGTTTTTTAAAATATGAAAAAAACTATTGAAATTATTTGATTTAAACAACAGGAGTTGAGAATTAACTCTACAACTAATGGTCGCACAGCCACCAGTAAAACGTTCTGAATGCTAGAATAAACTCTAATAAGCGCTGAAATTCAAAAACTAAAATTAATATGCAATTTTGTTTTTAACTTTCTAACATATTTTACTGATTTAAGTTTATTTATTTTATCAAAAATTATCAAAATTAAATAACAAAAGTTTTCTATTTTGTTTTAAATACTAATTGTGTTACTAAATCGAAGATTTTAATCGTAAGAAAATGATCAATTTATTCAACTTTTCTTATTTTGGCGATCAACGCCACGAGATGATACGTCTTGTTGCCAGCATCAGCAGGCGATGGTCCGTTAACCGGTCTCTCTTCGACCTTTATCTGGTGCTCAAACTTCTCCTCGTACGCAAAATTCTCTATAAAACCATAGAATATTCTCCACATATCGGCAGGCCTTTCTTTCAACAGAAAACATTTGCCGAGTCCTGCGCCTCTCGAACAGTCAACCTGATAGGGAGCGATAAAAAAGGTTTTGATTCGCGGTTGTGGAGGTGGTGGCGGATGAGGTGGTGGTGGACGACGTTGCAAGTGATGTTGTTGTGCTGGTGATTGCAGTGCAGTTCCCGATGGTGGTGGTGGTGCCGGTGCCGGTGTGGATGACGATCCTGCTTGTGGTGGTGATTGTGTTATTGCTATTGATAGCGCTGCTGCTTCGTCTGGTGATGGCTTAGATTCAGTGTTAGTAATCAATTGTGCCAAAAATAATATAATCAGTGGACTAAATAATATCATTGTTAGATTAACAATTAAACTTCAGAAATCAAAACAATTTAGTTATAATTAACTGCAATGTTTTTAATAATGGATATATATTTATTCTTTACAGATGGCAAATCAAATTATTAGATAGTCATTACTAGCAATATGTAATTGATTAATATTTGCACATCAGTATGTGCTAACTAAGGGGTCGGATTCATATTGTCATTATTAGAGACAAATAAATCAGGAAAATCCTTTTTCTTTCAGGAAAAAGCTATAACCGGGAGATTAACATATGTGCACGAATCATACAAAGACAAGTATTTTAAGACCCATTTATTGTTCCTGAAAATCCTGAATTCTAGTGTTAACTCCTGAAAATGTGTGTTAATACTGAAATAGTATTGTATATCCTGAATATCCGTTTTCACTAAATTTTAACTTTTTTCCTGAATCCTTCCTGAATATACACTGTTTTTAGTCCTGAATTTTTCGTCTCTAGTCATTATATATCTTAAAAATTAAATTGCATTCGGTTAGTGTTAAAGAGCACAAATATCTGTGTATTAAATAACTATTTTCTCATTTTCTCAATCGAGTTTTTTCATCGGCTTTTCTATTGGTTTTAACTCTTTTTATGAGCAAGTGTTTCAATATAGAAAATATGAGTATGAGAAACTAAATTTGTACGTTCTCTACAATTTCTCTAAAGGTAATTCTATATTTATTCAAGCATCAGCTTAAATGGCTTAGAAGTTTTACCTTTGCTTCGGAGAAAGCATTACATCAACCATACAGAATTGAGATTCTTAGGATAGGTTCACGAATCAAACTATTGAAAGGTAGCAAATAATTCATTTACTAGTTTCTTATTTCAAAGATACCAAATCATTTATATTAACTTGACGTGTTGATCGTGGAATTGGTGAAAGGATATCACACTACAGTGCGGATCAAATTCGACGCATACGCTTAGATAGGTTTAGGACTTATTGACAAAATTTTAGAAATTTTAAAAATTATTTAATTATTGAATTTTCAATAAACAAAAATTTTTAAAAGTAACTTGGCTTAAAACTTTGTTTTAATTAATCGGTGGTCACTTTGAAAAATTATTATGAATAAAAGTTTTAATTTTATATAAATTTTAAATTTTATAAAATTTTGTCAATAATTCCTAATCCTATATAAGCGTATGCGTCGAATTTTATCCGCACTGTATACGACAAAACGTGCGATTAATGACACTTTGTTGCGATCGCATATGTTTAACATTGCGCAAATAGTTTATAGTAGACTATAGAATTTTTTGAATTTTTAGGTCCGAACCCGACTTTAATCCGAAAAGTCCGAACCCGAGCTTGATTATTTTTGAGAATACAAAACCCGACCCGTCCCGTCCCGATTCAAATATATTAATAAATTTTATAAAAAAATTGATTTCATAACTTTTTTTCATGCAATTATATATTATGTAATGACTGCAATTCACTGCTTATTTGCAGTGATAAAAATTTAGAATAACATAACCATAAGAGCTAAAAATTCTTTGATAAGAAGTGTGAAAATTCTTTGCAAAATCTTTGACAATTTTCTAAGTATTCTTTGAACAAATATACCAAATTCTTTGAAGATTTTTTGACTAAAAATTACTTTTATAGTGGACAATCTTTTAAAATAGTTGATTTTTGATAAATTAGTCATTGATATGGTTTAATTATGAATCGTTGTACATTTAGTCTTATATATTCAATATATTTTTTAAAAACTAACGAAATTATAATGAAAATCTTATTTGGCTTTTTAAAAATTCTTTGAAATTATTTGAAAAAATTCTCTGGTTTTATCAAAGAGTAATACTTTGATACTCTTTGATCAAAGAACATTTCACTCCTTGTACATAACTTGAGCACATTCTATAGCACAAAATATGAGAGAAAGTTTTTATTAAAGCTTAAGCATGACCCGACTCTAGAATTTATTTTTACAGCCGCCCGAGCCTGCAAAAACCAGCGGAGGGCCCGAACTATAAACTTTATAGCATATCCTCTAATTTTTAAAGTAACTTTAATAATTTTTTTTTTTTGCTGAGTAACAAAGCTATTTACGAGATAACGTCTTTCATGTACTGTCAGTTGATATCATCAGTATTGTCGTATCTTCTTTCTTATCAGATTCAAACATTTATAATTTAGTGACCAATAAAGTTGCTTTTTATATACGAAATTTTATGAATCACATTAAAGGTGCTAATGGTTTGACTTTTCACAAACCAAACCAAACCTGAAACTTTTCTATTAAAACCAAACCAATCCAAACCAATAGTAAAAATACTAATAGAAACCAAGTCAGACCAAACCAAACCATTAAACCATTGTTTATAAATTTATAAAAAAAAAAGAATATTAAATGTTCATAAATTTATATAAAAATAGTTCATAATAGTTTTGCATACATAAATTTGCCTTTAATTTTTCAAACGCTACTTAATTATTAGAAATTTATTTATTTTATCAAAATTTATTAAATTATTTTAGTTTATATCAAGACAATACACTAATATTTCAGTTTCAACTTTAAAGTATTGCATAACTATTGTGCGATAATATTATATATGAATGCTTTGTGAGTTAAACAAGCAATTATTTTTACACTATTTAGTAAAATGGTTTATTGGTTTGATTGCGGTTTTTCTTTCCGAATGTTTAACCAAACCAATTCAAAACAATATTAAAAATTATAAACCAAACCAATTCAATCCAAAAGTTAATGGTTTAAACAAATAGTTAACCATTATAAACCAAACCATTAGCACCTTTAAATCACATTATCTATAGTATACTTTTTATTAGCAATTAAATCTTAGGCAATTACATTGCTTCTATGAGAGAGTAATACTAAATCACTTCATAGTAACACAATAGTAAGACAAAATTTTATGATATTTTTTTTGTTTTCGCTCTATTCTACAATTATTGTGTTTTTCAGTCAACGTGGCTTTAGATTAAATTATTGTAGTAAAAACAAATTTAATTCAAATGTTTATTATAGTATTGTCGTTGGAATAGTTTTTTATTAACAACCGTTAATATTTTTGCAACTCACCACTGATAACTATTATTTATGTGACGCATTATTTACGTTTGAAGCTTTGGTGACATTAGTTAAAAGTTTTTCGTGTTTCGCTGATTTATTAAAAACTTTGGTTGACACGTGGATTCATATTTCTAAATAATTATGGCCTACATTTGAAAACTACGTGTGGTTGGCATTAAAACACGCATTTCTAATCATAAATTTGTATTCGAGTTTGTGGACTAAAAATCAAAAAATTACTATTTGTTTAACGATAATTTATTAGTAATTAATTTCAAAAATTAGTCATTGTTCGAGTAATTGAATAACTTTAATAAACAAGCATAAACTTATTGCGATCTATAATGATATCTATTTGTTTGAATAATTTTAGCAACGATGCCATACCTCATCATTTACACTCTTAACACGAATCCACATAAAGGTCCGACAATTGTATCGAGCGATGACTGGTCTCTTCTCGAATATCTCGGAGCCAAACCACCAGATACTACGATTAGACAACCGCCGGATTTTGTTCTCAACAAACTGGAACAAAGAGGTTATAAAGTGGTGGCCATGTGTGCGAAATCTGATGGTTATCACACCGATAGCGGATATGTGTGGACATTACGGGGCGGTTCTGTTCAATAACGAAAGAATTGTTGCAAAAAAATTTCTTTAAAATTTCTAACAATAAAATAAACAGCACAACAATAACGGAACGGAGTAAACTAAAATTTAAATTTACACTTAAACAATACCAATAAATATAAATAAAAATTTTCGGCGATACAATACTTTGCTTATTTAAGAGAACAGGCCATTACTTATATGATTGAATTATTGATCCGAAGTTTATTTTTGTAATTTAACGAATTTTGTTGTCGAATAATTCTTATTAATCTTTGTTTATTTGTTTTTTTCATCGTTTAAAATATGTATAACAATTATTTCATTGTTTCACAAAAAATATTTATTGTAATAATAAAATTTATATTTTTACACTATTAATTGTGTTTAATAAAAGTTCCCGGCGTCGGGTTAAACATTAGTAGATGGGACTTAGTTATGACTAAGGGGCGGAATTTTCGGTCAGAAAAATGTAAAAAATCGGTTGGTTTTAACCGAAATTTCCGCCCCTTAGTTATGACATCACAAATGATTTAAAGTGATTTGTAACATTAGGCCAAAAATTAAGAGGAGTCTCAAAAAACAAAAAAAAACTAATGAGCATTAATAAAAATTATTAATAAGTTATTTGAATCGAGAATACTTTCAATGAGTAACCTCTAAATGATAGAGTTGTTATTGGTTTGATTAAGTTTTATTTAAATGAAAAACTTTGTTTTGATATTTCGATGATTTAATAAAGTAGAGAATTATTAGTGATATGATCTATGATTAAATGTAATAAAATTATTAAAATGCGTTACTATAAGTGATTGACTCATTACCTGATAAAATCTAAAATAGTTCATAATAAACAATTTCCAGCAATAGAATCCAACTCTTCTCAAACCAATTCTTTCGATCATAGTTAACAACTAAATTAATTTTAAAAAGAAATAAATTAAAAAAAGAGATCATAAAGCAATAAAGAATTAATAAAACAGAGAGTAGATAATATGGACGTAATCTACGAAATCGTAGCTGTATTGTTAGGCTAAAAGGATCGTTGAACAGAGACTGCTTAATACGGTAGCGAAAAAATATCCGTTATGTTTTTATATATAAGTTGACGGCAGGCAAAATCAAACGCAAGTTGTTTTAAATAAAAAGAGTTTGTTGGTTTGTGTAACAAAATCATATATTTTATTATAAAAGTTTTCAACGTTTTTTAATCCTTACCCAATCAAGAAGTTGAACATTTTCTTAATTTTTAAAGTAAGAATACGTTCCTGATTTCATACATAAGCCATATAACAACTCAATGGTAGATTGAAAAAATAAATAAGGCATCATAAATACAATACTTATAATTATTTTTAATGTTGTCAATTATGTATTTATGTTTTAGACACATGTCTAAGATTACTAAGACAGACGTGATAGCAGAGGGTCTTTGTCTAACAATAGTTTGTCGCCTGAGATCAACTGAAAATAGTATATCTTTTGTCTATAGAATTATTTTACTTTATTATATTTTTTATACTGTCACACAGACAATCATTAATAGATCGCTTTCATTGCTTACTATCAGACCCATACAGTTGACAACCATTATTGATCTACTGTATTGGCTAATACTAGATTATTTTGATTGTGCATACCTTTATGCGTTTATTTATTGATTTTTGACTGAATTTGTTTGAAACAAATATGGTGTTTAAATATGCATAAGATCGGTACGCTTCGGTATAAATAATGGATGAGGTGTTGAGAACGTAAACCAGTATGAATATAAAAAGTATTTCCGAGCTTATAATTCCAGATCTAGTGATTAAATCGAATTCACCATAAATTAGTGGAAACGAAAAAATACAGATAATTGACGTAAATAAGAAATTAAGCCAAAACAGGAATTTTGACCAGAATTTGTTATAACCATTTACTTCAACGTATAATGAATTCAACGCAATAAACATATTACTCTTTAATTTGCGATCACTTGATTTTAATTCGTCGTTGATTTTATTAAATTTCAATTTCAGATAATAGCAGATTAAATAAAAGTAAATTAAATGCGAAAATATTATATTAACAAAATAATAATACATCAAACCATAAAGTAAACTCCATATGAAAGCAAATGCGAATTGTTGTATGGCATTGCAGTGGTATGACATCAAATAGAATGGAACTGAACCCCAAAATAGTGCAAAATAATTTCGCGTAATCTTAAGCGAGTGAAACAGACACTCAGCTCTTCCTAATAGCTTGTGAACCGATTCACTATCGGTGAGACCAATACTTTGCGGCGAAACATAACCGCACAGCATATTAAATGGTTTACTATTATTTGTTGGTTCTGTCTCTTTCACCCATCGTTTATAGTTTAATAGTTGTAATATTATTAATAAATTTATGGTAATAATGATTGTCGAATCGATGTGATGACGAAGTGATAGAAAGTAAGCAAAATCACCGAATAATATGAACATTGATTTATCAGAACTATTTAATAACAGACATACTATGCATCGAATTATTTCTATAGCATTACAAACAAAAATCACCACTGGTTTACAACATCGATATCTCGACACATGTTGTGTGGCATACAAATCTAAACCAATTCTATAAAAATGATTTTCGGCAACTTTTAAGCGAATATTATGTGGCAAACATTTGTTAACATTAATACTGTTTATATCGTCTTCCATTGTTGCAATAACAGTAATTTTAATTTAAATGTTTGATTTAATTTAACCTTAAAAAAAATCTTTATTCAAATTATTTTTTTTATTAATATTAATGAGAATGTACTTAAAATGTTATATACTAGTAGATAAAAATATTATAACAGCAATTTATTATTAATATTAATGAGCAAAAAATTTTAAATAAAGAAAATAATCTAATAAATAATGTGAAACGCGTAGATGCATATAAACCAGAATTTATAACAGTAATTGTAACTCTATTTTTAAATAGATTCTAAAATTATAACTATTACTATGGCGAGGAAAATGTTAAACTTGTAATTTTTAACTTTTGTTAATTAATTTAATTTGTCTTATTTTTTTATCGATTCAACAAAGTTTATACACAAATTGTCGTGCAATGTGTCAAAAGCCACCAATCGATTATCGATTAAACAAAAATGATACTGAATTGATTCTTTCTTTAATAGTTGCTACGCCGTAACAATTTTGTTAAGCCTAATATTCAATACTAGGTGTACTTCCCTTACTTATTGCTTTATCAAACTTTTAAATTTTATTTATTTTGCTCATATACAGTAACGCTATCTATTAATACATGTTCCTTACATATAAGCATAGTCGCGTATATGAAACCTTGATTAGTTTTAATTCATTTCATTATTCACACTATGAAATGAGAAGGAATACACGGCACTTAAGCGAAAGACGTGAGCGCTACTGACACGAGAGCGAAAAATTCGTTGTCACGAGAGCTAAAGAAATCTTGGATTTAGACGAAGGTTTATATATACACATATACTTAACAATAATTTTTTTAGATACGGGCTAATATACCATATTGTGGAAGAATTCGTGGCTGCATAGAGAGGACTTTTTGAATTGATGCCCAAAAATACAACAATATAAAAAAGTATTAAAGCAGCAGAAGCAACAACATAATGATGACGAACAACAAACTAAATTGGCAAAAAATGTTTTAACTAATTACCTTAAGTGTGTCACATGTGATGCAAAAATTTATCATAAGAAGAACATTAAAAGACACTTAGCGACACACAATACCATTATTACCAAAATTACGATTTTTAAACATAAGAAAAGTCATGTTTAACGCTGTAAAATAGCGTTCTCTTCTCCGAAATAGCGTTCTTCTTCTACAGTCATGCATTTACTAATAATTATAAAACAAGAACGAACATTCAAAATGGCTCACTTTGATAAATATATCTTTGCAATTATTACACTTAAAATTTTGA
>JAQIVF010001281.1:0-14841 GCA_034698365.1 Steganacarus magnus
ATATAAATTTTAACTTTAACCGGTTAGAAATGTTCTAACTTCTAACCTTAACTGCATCCAAAATTTTAACCTATCCGGCATTTTTAACTCGGTTAACATTAACCGGTTAAAAGTTAACTGCTAAAATGCTCATCTCTATTTAGTACTTAGCACTTGCAAGTTATATATTCTAACGTAGATTTGAATGCAAATAGCATTGACATATTGTACCGAATTAAGTTATTATAGTGATTGGAATATAGTGTGTGTTTAAATAATTTTACTAGTCTTATTTAATTTTTATTCAATTTAATTGAACGTGTATGTAACGCAAGCATACATAATAAGCGTGAGGCTAAACCTAAAAACGCATGCATTATAAGCCATAGCAACACCTATTTATACCTTGCATTACTAATTACGAGATCACACTTTGATCCTTTATTTTCATAACATTTATTGCTACTTATAATATCTATAAATTCTTTAAGTACTCCGCACTACAATATTCTGATTAAATAATACTGCAATAATTAATAGATTATTTATACGCATTATTGCAAAGATATCATACTTATTATTCGTAAAAATACATATTATTTTTTAATTGTGCTTAATTTCTGAAATGTTGATAAGACTGGTTGTTTTTTTTAAATTGAATATTGTTCAACAGATTGTTTCAAAAATAATAAGAATATGCAAATTAAATTAGTAATGAGAATTAGTCTATATTCACGAAAATCAAGTGAAATAAAAATGTTTAATTAAATTAATTTATTTGTACATTTAAAAGCACATAATATAACACTTTATTCTCTCATATGATATAAAACTATTTTTCTAATTTTAATGCACAAATTTAAGTAGAAATTCCTATTTAAGTTTTGTTGAATTTTGATAAAAATTTCTAATAAAAATTCATTTCGATTTACAATGAATTATCCTAATCATTTAAATTAAAAGTTTTTTGTATACATTGTTTTAGTGTTGTTTAATGTACTTTTGGATAATATGATCGCACCCTTAGTACCACTGAATATCCAAACTACTAATATGGGATTCAATCCTTCAGTCATATAGACTCTAGTTTATTCGTTACTAGAGTAACTCGGTTCTAGTTACTCTGGTTTTTTTAGTTCTTTCGAAATATTTTGGCCATGAAAATTAAAAGCCCAACGGATTCAAAGCACAATTTTCAAAATCTCGAATTTTTGTGGGTGGGAGTCATATTTTTCGTATATTATAGAAGGTGCAAACCCTAAGCAAGCACTCTCACTGTGTAACCATGGTTAGTATAAAGCATCGCACTTATTAAAAATAATTAAAAAAATTTGTGATTTATGAACAAACAATTCATTTAAGTTAATAATATTACATTAATGAAGGAATGGCTTTTACTATTGAAAAATTTTGTGATTAATTCGAAGTTATGTCTGTTAATCGTAAATTTGCATTATCGCTAAAACAAGAAATTTTTGCTGCATTTTGTTGACAGAATACCAAAATCAAACACTTTCATAAACATGTTGATACGACTAATCAAATTCATTGAGATTTTAAACCAAAAGCATCTCCCATTTATGGCATTATTTTTGTATACATATAAGCCAAAAATCTATCTATTAGTCAATAAACAATTAGACACCAGAGGCATATGGCTAATGCACTCATTGAACAGCAAATAAAATAAGGATACCACGTGAAACATATATAAATAGATAAACTATAATAAGTGAAAACACTTAAATTGCAATAATATTAAACGCATTATTCGTGCTCAACAATATTGCAATTTGCACCTATGTTTGACAGCTACTATCATACATTAGTCATGGGAGGGAAAAGATTTATAATCTTAGGCGAAAGAATTTTATATTGGCTTAAAACTGACAAAATAATTGATTTAGAATTTTTAATTTTTCCCTCTTAAATGATATAAACATTGATATTTATAAAAAATAAAATTTTGAAAATATTTCAAGGGTAGTGAAAAATCATCGAATTTAATCAATAATTTTTTTAAAGTTTTGTTCAAAAAGTAAAGATGTCGCACAAACTAAACGAATTTGAAGGACAATTTTCCAAAAATATTTTTTTTATAAATCAAATATTATTTGATTTATATTTGACTTATTTTATAGTGATTTCCTACAACCAAAGTTCATCGGTCAGTAATGATTAATCGCAAAAATAATTTTTATAAAATAAATTTTCATATATAAAATTTATCTATGAAAATCAGTGCAGCACTTATACATTAGCATCACACTGTTGGCACGTGATTTTAATCAAAAATCAATCAAAATTATGCTAAACACTTTCATTTCTTTTAGGCAATTGCGAATTTGGGTTTTATTAACAGTTTTTATAAAACTCGAGTGAACACTAAATTCCTTTGAAAATGATTATAAAAGTGTTGTGCGCCAAGTGTTGACGCATTAAAAAGTTCAAATGATAAATTTATAAATATAAACTTTTTATTATTATTTTAAGAATTCTTTTAAACACTTATTTCAAAATTATTATAATAATACAGAAATACTGATAGAAAATTATTTCATTTCAATAGAGGTTTTATTGATAATATAGCGATTAACACGTAAGCCTTAAAAGTTTCACACTCATTGCTGATATGCACAAAATCGGATGATTAATACTGCATAAGCGTTAAAATATAACAACTTATTACTACATTTTTAATTTAGAGTAAGAGTAGTGCGTTATCTAAAAAGCGAGCGTTTTTATTTTGCTGAGCATCACTGAAAACGTTGTGATCACATTTCATAACTAAGTATTGCGTAACACTGCTCGTGATAGCCTTGTAAAGTCTCGATGCTAACTGTTTCCTTTTTAAAATATCCAACCGAATCACATGTAAAGTGCGACTGCAAAAAATGCAATCACGTGATTAGTGTATCCGCATTTGATGTTTTATGCTACGATTTCTATAGTAAAACTAAACTTGCAGGAGATAGTAAAAACTAACTAAGCTTGTGAGCGATAAATGTTTTTGTGCGGTTTATACGTAACCTTCAAGTTTATCTATATATAACTCGATTACCAATTAAAACTTTATTCACTGGGAAAAGTTTTGTGAAAATTAGAGTGAAGAGGCAAACAGATATAAGACATATTATTCCAGTAAAAAAAATTTACCGTTTCTTTTAAAAATTCGGTGAGAATTAAGTTTTATTCATTTCATTTCATTTTACAGTCGAGAGTGTGTTAACTATTATACTACATTGTGTAAATTGAGTGTAAAGATATCTAACTTTTTTATTTAACTATAGTCACAATAATATTTGATAGTCAAAAATGGCACCAAATATCTCGTCATCACTAATAGAGCCGGAGATCGAAGATTTGGATAAAATCACACCGAAGAAGGAATACAAGTTGGAAATAGTGTGGAGGAATGTGGCGCTAATCGGTTCTTTACATTTGTCGGCGATTTATAGTTTATATCTGTGCTTCGCTTCAGCACAATGGGTGACAACACTGTTCGCAATATTGTTATACATTATGTCTGGTCTCGGGATAACAGCTGGTGCTCACAGACTGTGGGCACATCGTTCATACAAAGCCAAATGGCCTTTAAGAGCATTGCTTGCCGTTTTCAATACGCTTGCCTTTCAGGTATTCATTCATACATTCGTATTAATTACAGTATATTTTTACAAAATTAAATTATATATTAATTAATGTTTAGAACGATATCTACGAATGGGCTCGTGACCATCGCGTTCATCACAAATACTCAGAAACGGATGCCGATCCGCATAACGCGACCCGCGGTTTCTTTTTCGCTCACGTTGGATGGCTTTTGTGCAAAAAACATCCACAAGTCATTCAAAAAGGAAAGAATGTCGATTGTGGCGATATTTTAGATGATCCTATCGTTAGATTTCAAAGAAGGTAAATAGTTATTCGAGAATATTTCTTATAAAACTCAATTATAAAACTTTAAATATAATAGATTTTATCTGCCATTGGTGGCACTGATCTGTTTCATACTTCCAACATTTATACCAAACATCTTTTGGGGCGAAACAAAATTTAACGCATTCTACGTTTGCGGTCTTTTACGATATTGTTGGACACTAAACATGACATGGCTTGTCAATAGTGCCGCTCATATGTGGGGCAGAAGACCGTAAGATAGCATTAGACATTTTAATTTTACAATAATTTAACAATTAATCCTTTTTAAACAGTTACGATAAACACATAAATCCATCAGAAAATCCATCAGTAGTATTGGGCGCAATTGGAGAAGGATTTCACAACTATCACCACACGTTTCCGTGGGATTACTCGGCCAGCGAACTCGGATGGAGGTTTAACTTGACCACTATTTTCATAAACTTTTTCGCGCGAATCGGTTGGGCATACGATCGAAAAGTTGTTTCGCCAAATGTTATCAAAGCGCGGAAGCTTCGAACCGGTGATATTCACGATAAAGGATCTTATGGTTTATATTAAATATATATATATTTATTGAAAACAGAATTCACGACGAATTAATTAATATATACATATTAATTCAATAATGTTTTTGACATTTAAGTATATTATAGTAATATAAAACATAATGTGTTTTTCACGATAGTTTATCGTATCGTTTATGTGTTAAGAAAATGTTATATTTTTTTAGTTTGTTAAAACAAGTTTATGAAAAGTACACTTTATTATAAGTGACTTATTTATTGAAATGTGATTTACAATTTTACTCCTAATTTTTAATTTATTGAGATTAATTTAGTATTTGTTAAATTCTTTTTTATACTTATAATTCGCTGAAATAATTAAATAAATTAAAATTAATAAATGAAATTTTCATTTAAAACTTTAATAAAACTAATTTAATTACTCGGGAATTTTTAATAAATATTTTAATTTAATTACAAAAATAATTAAAATACACATTACTCTGTTTAATCTTAGGTTAATCTCTTTCAAATGTGTCTATAAAAATTCTCCATACTTTCTATGTTTCTAACTGTTCTAACTATAAAAATTCAATTAATTCTAACGGTAAAAGTCAAGTTTAACTTAAAAGTTAACAAATTCTCGAATTATTTTCGTTTGAGAGGCACAAAGGAAATGTTATCTTGATTTATTTTTAAAAAATAAGCTAGACTTTTATTTAAATTTCGTTAATTTAATTTTTATTGGCTCACATTTTGCGATTCATATACTAGATGTCTGACTATACTTTTCGGAGTAAACTGAAACTTAAACGAGAGTCAAATATTAAAGCTGGAATCTTATCTTTGAAAATAATTTAGATTCGATCTCTCGAAAAGATTAGAAATAGGAAAATATGAAAGCGAAAATTAAAAACATCAATTTATTTGCGTATTTATCAAATTTTGAAACTTTCAAGTTTGGACGCAAGTGTTGGAAAGTTGCACTTTTAACAACTGTAATAAATGTCAAATTAAAGTATTGTCTATTTATTAAAGTCTAGAATTTAATCATAAATGGCAACTGGTCAGATCTAAATTTAGATTTTTGCAAATTACTTCATTAAATTTTAGATAGCATTCCAGTATTAGAATTTCTTCAGTAAAATTTTTATATTTTTATTTTGTATAACTAATTTTCTTGTATTTGAGCTTTTTTGAAAAAAAGTTCAATTAGGTACTGTTATGTGAAATTCTCTGCTATTTTAAAATCGTTTAAGTAATTTTTTGAGAATTTGCTAATTTTCGCGTTTACTCACTCTTTTAACACATTTTGATAAGAAATTATCACGTTTTAAACATAGAACAATACTCGTTGAGACAGACACTGTTACTGTCTGCTTGAGAGAGTGTGTGTGGGGTTGCTTTCAACTCTTTTTACGTAAGACTGATTAAACTACGAATCAGCGATTATATGTTAATATGTCTAATGCTTGTTTGGGCAATTACTTACTAACAAAATATGGGTTTATTAACATGTAAAGTGTAATGCAGGTAACAAATATTATACATATTAACGTGAAACCGCTGCTACAAATAGTTTGTCTACCAGTTTTGTACAATTGGTTTTAAAACAATCGTTAATTAAAGATTTTCAATCGCACTGTTATTACTATGAATAAAAATATTAGTATTGAATCGATATCTCTTACTATCATAGTTACACAGTGGTGGGACTTGTTGTTGGTTTTAACTAAGAAGCAAATTTTTGAACTAGTATTTGAAGAAATATAAGATTTGAGTTTCAGTTCAAACTAGTGTTGTTCTACTTCTACTTTTTAATTTCGATTGTATTTTACTTTTACTTCTGATAAAAAATTTAATTTCGATTGTATTTTACTTCTGTCCTTGAAAGCGATATCAATTTTACTTTTCTTTTACTTTTTCTTTTTCTTGAAGTAAAAGTAAAATTGATTTTCGTTATTTTACTTTTACTTTTTAATTTCGCTTTTCATGTTATTTTTCAATATTTTAATTTACTTTCACTTATATCCTGTTATATCAATTTTGCTTTTTCTTCTTTAGGTGTTTTTTAAATTCGATTGTATTTTACTTTTTCTTTTCGAAAATTTTTTAATTTCAATTGTATTTTGCTTTTTGTTTTAAGTATTATTTTAATTTCGATTGTATTTTACTTTCGATTAAGCGAAAGTAAAAGTAAAAATATTTTTTGCTTTTTATTTTACTTAGAAAAAAGCGAAACAACACTAGTTCAAACTGTATTAGAAAGTGTTTTAAAAGCTTTAATTTCTGTGAAACTTACACGTTAAACGCAAAAATGAATTATTCTGAAAGCATTAACATGATAGGAAAAACATTCATAAGGATAGCAGGCATAAAGTTATCGTTTAAGAATCCATTTAAGACGTTAATACGTGGAAAACACTCAACGCAGTAATGTTCTGCCAAACCATGCATAGCTTGCATATGACGTCTAAAGGAAGCCGCATTATTATGCAAGTTAAGTGCGGTCAGTTGGTTAATAGTGAGCCGCCAAAAGCAAAGACATCTAAATCGGAAGCCTACTAATCTATCCCTTCCAGTTAAACGCGTCCGAAAGAGTCTTGTCTCACAACATCTAGTATATGACAATCCAATCAAATCTGCATGCATATTACAGAAAAGAGGCCATTGAAAGAATACTAGATTGTTTTGAAGGAGGAAAGGGACGTCGTTTCTGAGAACAGCACGAATGTTCAGCTAAGAAAAGATACAATATGTTAAGACACTAACTATTCTGAGCAAAGAAACAAACCTCAGCAAAGTTAACCAAAATTGGTCTATAATTCCTAACGATCGGCTCACAAAAGCTATTCTGAAGGTGACCAATCGCAGAGAAAGCGTTCATATTATAATCAATTTGACGGTTAGCTGCAACACTCAACATAATAGAGAAATGAGAGACTAATTAAGTAAAAAACCACAAAAAATAAAACCACAAAATTATTATGTTATAGATATTAATGCTTCAATATTCAGCATATGAATGACGATAAAATAAGGGAGACTTCGAGTGAAAAGTAAAAAAGATTGGTTGTTTGTGTTTAGAGAGATATCGTATATTAAAACTATGATATATAATAAATAATAAACAAATATTTTCACCAGAAAACTATTAAACATTTAGCATTAAATTTCAGACATAAATTTTCTAAACATGTAAAGAGTAAAGGTTTGTATATGGAGAGTTGAAATTTAAGACAATATGGAAATGTATAATAAATAGATATAAATATATATAAATATATCATACCACTAAAGGTCCAAAATTCAAACTTAAGCGGATCAGCGAGCACAATAACTATAAAATTGTAAAGAAAATTCTTGGTATACTAACTAGGATAGAGAAACAGTTGACGCCAATAGCTATTACCAACACAACAAAAAATTGGCAAAATTCTAATCTACATTAGCTATTGCGATACGCATATATACCCGATAAAGAACTCTGTACTATAGGGCTACTCGCCATAATATATCATGAATTCGTAAAAGACAAAGAAAAGTACAATTTTCCTTACTAATTAACAGATAATATTACACTGAATAATAAAACGGAGTTCTGTTTTACGACAAAATATTTACATATGTTTTTTCAGAGGCATTATGTACACATTAGCATCGACACTACAGATGGTGACAAATAAGGGACAGTTTTGTTTACTAAGTGTCATTAGAAGACACTATGATATATTCATTTATAGTTTACGGGGTGAGTGTAATGGAAATAGTATAGAAGAAAATTAAAGTAATAATAAATCAAATTCCTACTATTATCCGTATGTCAGCGGTATAGCAAACACAAAAAAAGACAGTCTTTTGTTTATACAAATATATGTGAGTAAAGACTGGCACAAGAGGACGTTAACATTAAGAAATTAGGCACAATAAATATTAAAATAAAAGCCGGCAATGTAAAAAACCACTGGTTATAGCCCACCCAGAAATAAGAACAGAAAAAATACCTATTATTTTCACGCATATAAGGATAAAGTAGTATGGATTTTCTTAAGTAGAAAACAAAGTTTCGTATTAATATCCCTCGGAGTCTGGAAGTTGAGCCACGTGTGTAATAATGCGCATACATGAGCGAGTCTGCCATATTCGATTGGTGATGAAGCTATCTTGACAACACTTGTGTCACACGATTGTTTTTTAACAAATATTTGTGTAAGTAAATGTTGAAGAGTTTCGGTTTCAGATTCTGAGCAAAACGAATGTTTTTGTGGTATAACATGAAGGCTCTCCAGAGGGATACCACGGTTAGCGTATTCTTTTAGAATACAGAAAGGATATTCACTATCGCCAAAGACACTGAAATCAAAGATGCCATCTTTTTTATATGCATGATAATGCCATCTTAACTTGCATCATAATGCGACTTCCTTTATACGTCATATGCAAGCTATGCATGGTTTGGCAGAACATTACTGCGTTGAGTGTTATCCACGTATTAACGTCTTAAATGGATTCTTAAACGATAACTTTATACCTGCCATCCTTATGAATGTTGACACACTTGCTGCACACTTGACTCTTTGTCACTCTATCAGAATATTTTTCTGCACGAACTGCATGTACGATGGTTTTTCGCCTGAACACGCCTGAAATCATAGCACAATTCTCTATTACTGGCACGCGATTATCAGAGAAAACCAATATTGCGCATTTGTATCCGAAATGTTGGAACTGAAGGTCGAGATATGGGTGACGCACATTATATGCGGTCTTTTGGCGTTCCATATGCTAATGCTGGCCACTACCAATGCGCGTATTGTTATGGTGTCCATGATACTAATAGAATGCTTATCTATGAAGATATATCTATGGTTCATAGAGATCTCCCCTTTCGTTTATATAGAGGTGAATCTTTTTAGTCTTATATAACATTTCATTGTTAAAGAAATTTTAGTTTACTAATTGCTATTACATCCTTTAGAACAATAAATTACATTTACGTGGATGCGAACGATTACTTACTCTGTATTCATTTTTTATAACTTACAGTCATCGAAAAACAAATTTATATTACTCGCGTGTTATCATGTGTTCGGAAAACATCACAAATAACTTTTAGATTATACTAAGATATATTAAATTTTTCTATTCCTAAATTATAACTTTGTATCAGTATATATTACCTTAACTTTTTTGTCATAATTATTAGAATATTTTTTATATATATACATACATACCATATTATTTCTTTATAATTGTATTAACATTTAAGTATACTATCAAAATCTGACATTTTTTGTTTCGATATCTAATTATATAAATATTATCAATTATTAATCATTAGATTATCTCATAACCAGTCATTTAATTATTTTTACCATTGTTTTATTTCTTACACAAAAATTTTTTATATATTTTTATACTGACTGTCTAATATTACGATGCTAATAATAAAGTTATGTACTATATTTCTTTGTATTTACACGATTAACTTATAACCACTATACTCTATGCCGACAGTATGCTTGGAATGGTTGTGGTACTGCCCATTAACTCACTTTGCTGCCTGTTATATAGCTATTTTTATTATACTCTCCTTTATTTATGATTTTTTTACTTTTTTCGGTAATTAGTAATTTCCTTTCACAACCTTTTATATATATTCAAATTTTCATATTTTATATCAATTTTAAATTATAAAAGAGAGTACTTTCGCAAAATATTCGTACCCTAAATTTCGATCATATTTCATCTTCAAAATAATCTTCAAAGTATTAATTTCATACTTACCGAATTCTTACGATATCTTATGGCTACAGGAATACCGCTCACATCGTAGACTTTTATTAAGTGACATGAACTTTTACCATAATAATTCAAAGTCAATTGCGTGTTATATCAAATTTGATATATTACATAAAATACTTTATAATTTGGATTTCTTCCAAGTTTTTGATATTGAAATATTTTCAACGCGTACTCTTCTTATCCATGTTTACATTCCTAGATATAGGAAAACTAATTTTATGAAACTTTTTAGACTTCTTATGTTTCTTAATCACAAATTTTTTAAACCATACTTTATTAATGTTGGTGATTTCAACACTATTCTACATAGAAACCAACGAACACATATTGTTGCAACTCACGAGATTTCTATATGCGCATTCTTTAAAAACTTATTTACTTACCTTTGTGTAACTGAATTCGAAACAAAAAATACTAAGCAACGATTTACATTCTTTTATAATACAGGTGCATCGCGTATAGACCATGCACTAACCTCCATCGCTATTAAGAAGTGTATGTCTCTTTTTTATTCAATAGGGTTAAAATCGGATCATACTTCAATTGTTTTAGTTATTAACACAGGAAGTAGTATTATCCATTGCGCACAATACCATAACTGTGTATTTTTATCAGAAACTTTCCCAATACACTTCGGAACAATTTTAAGGGCATACAGTATTTTTAATTTGGATAGCGATGTTGACCCGATTAGGAGTTGGAATGTATTTGCAGCTATTTTTAACCAATCACTTATCTATCGCGACAGTTCTTTAAAAATGCATGGACATGACTGCAATAAATCAAATATTCGTAAACGAAAATTAATTGTTTCCAAACAGTACAGTGTTTATAGGTTTTCTCAAAACATTAATGAGGAAGATATTCCCTTATTCGTACTATCATTTTTACACCAGATACACATCCAATCCTTAATGGTCTTCTTAACAACACAAGTGGCGAGAGCGTGACTGTCAACCAATCTCCGGACTCATCACTATCACCAAATAATGCGAATAACGAAAACGTACGTCCATCGCCTTCAAATTATTTGCAACAGAATTTGGACCTCACAACTACATCAACCAGACAGGCATCTAGTAATGGCATTATAAATGGCCATAATGCTCCAACAACCTTTGAGAACGGTGTTCGCACTCAAAGATTCAACAACTGCTTGTTTCGCCTGTATTCCATCATAGACCGCCCACATATCGGTAATGTACGTTCAAATTTTGCAAATATACCACACATCCCTGCAATGACAAACCCTCATCGCCCTCAAGTTGTACCTACTGCTGTAACTCATACAATGCCGATAAGCAGCACCCGTAAACGACGGGCACGAACTACTACTCCATTACAGGACACAGCTTTACCAGAAAACCACGATGACATTTTTGTCATAATTAATCGACTCACCACTTTCATCGCTACAAATGGTGGTAACCGACTTTCTATCTTTGACAGAATTCGCATTCAGTGCGTCTCACGCATCACTCCAACTTCGATTCCGGAAGAGGCCATTATAGGATTGGATGTGACTCGCAATTATGCAAGATTTGCAACTGCTTCTTAAGATCTTGATGGTCGACCGCTTTTTGGGTATGAATTGGGTAATTTTAATGTTGACCACAGCTTGGAATATTTGTACCGTCGTTTATAATCAACACTCGCCATTGTTCTTAATTTTCTGCTCATTTTAGTATATATTAATTAATTATTGTATTATCCCTTAATTTTTTTACATATTATTGGCCGCCTATTTGCTTAGCGGTTTGTAGGTGTGTGAGATTGACACTTATTCAGTCAAAAAGTTTGAGTCATAGCTCCTTTGTCTATTCTTTGCCTCCCCAGGCTTTCTTTTTATATATATATTGATTAGTACACACTAAATTTATATCATTCTATTATAAGTAAGTTTAGTTAGATCTTTCTCACAAGTGTTATAACCTCATAAGAGCTTTGTCTACTTGACTGTTCTCATCTGCGCAGAATTTTATATGTACTCTGTGCCAGTGAGAACTGTTATGCGGATATTTGCTACCTACCTTATATTAATTAATTATAATTATTATTATATAATCATGGTTCATTGTTTTTAATTTTTTAATTATGTATTCACGGCAAACAAATTATTATTAACCAAATTTTAATAAAAAATAAACTAAAATTGATTGCAGATGAGACTGGTATACAAATTTGGTGTCCATCTAAATGTGGTACAAGTTTTGCGAGTCTCAAATGTGGTACAAGTTTTGCGAGTCACTTCATGCATAATTTCCTGAACATTAATTAATGATTATGACAAGCAATTTTACTTGTCATGAATTATTTAATGAGTCAAATACTCAAACTTATGTCCGATCGGGCGCTTGCATACAAAATCAAATAAAATTTCCTTTAATTTCTAATACAAAGTTGACGCTAATTATAAAATAATCAAAGCTTATTAAATACTGGGTGTTTATTCAAACAAATGAATGCGCATTTAGTCTGATTACTCAATATGACTCATAACTCATATTGTAACGCAAAAATTTAGTAATTGGATGGTAAGCCACGACCACTTCAAGCACTCTTTATTGAAAAGAAATATGGAAGTGAACTAATGTAATTAGACGTAACTAAAAATAAGAACCCGGACGTTCCGGTCTGGCATAGCTGTATAGCATAGGAAGCACGTGATGAGGAGAGGAGTCAACTGGGTTGTTGCAGGGGTGCAGTATATGTAGTGTTAGGACCAATAAGGTGAGGTAATGCAAGAAATTGTGGTGAAATAAAATGTGGTACAAGAAAATGTGGTGATACGTAAGTTCACTTCTCGTATATTTTTTTCAATTTAAAGAGTTGTTCTGTCAGTTAATTTATGATCTAATATAGATTTGAAAACGGGAACCCGAAATTTCGGGTTACCCGCGGGTACCCGATGTATGTGTCGGGTCGGACCTAGTTCGGGCGTGTAAAGTCAAATATCGGGACGGGTCGTGTTTTATAAATTTTTGGAGAACCAGAAATATTAACTATATTAATACAGTAGTTATAGCATAGTTTTAAACAAAAATGCTCAAAAATTTCTATATATATTTTCAAAAATTATCAAATTACTACTTTATCACTACTTAAAGTAATTATATTTTGAATTCAAACATATTTAATATATAATATTTTATTGAAATTAAATTTAAAATTAATATTTTTGGGCTGAATATTTTTTTTAGTATTTTTGCTAATAAAAATTATTTCTCTTCGGGTCGGGTTCCAACTCGTGGGGCTCGGGTCGGGTTTGCAACTCTTGGACTACTGTCAGGTTAGGGTCTGAAATTTTTCGTGATTGACATGTCTATTCTATATTAGGGGATTGAGTCAACAAAAGTCAAAGGTATTATACTTTATTCGAACATTTTTAAAATATGTCGGAAAATGATTAGCATATAAAATTGTGACTCGAAACGGTATTATATGTACCCAATTGATTATTATGACAAAATTAATTATAAAGAAAGTGGTTTGAAATATAGAAAATTATAAGTTTTTTCATAGATAAACACAAAATATACATTTTTGTACCAATAAATATCGATAAAAAATAATTCGTTTAAATTTTGAATTTAATATAATGCTGGACTGAAAGCGTTGAGCGGGTGGTTGTGGGACCACATCAATCTAATAAATATTTCAAACGCTTAAAAAATTATTAAAAAATAGCAGTAACAATTAATACAGTAAAACTTCGATATAGTGAACTCATACGGTGAAAAACCTTTCGTTCACAATACTAAATATAATATTAATAAACTATTGAACCGGTCATGATATTTTGTACACCCAGCATGTAGGCTATACTCTTTATAGATACTAAGATTATTGCAATATACATAAGGATAAACGATTATTCTCATAAATGTCCGCCCAAGTATTGAGAGATAAGTTCTAAGAACTACCGTTTTATTGGCTGGGATTCACTATAGTAAATAGTTCACTATAAAATGGGTTACTATACTAAGTATTTTCCTGTATGTTTTATAATAAGCCTTAGACGGGACTTACAATACTGTGTTCAGAATACTGAGGTTCGCTATATAAGTTTTTCTGTAGCTTTAGTTTAGTTTGTCGTTTGGTTCTTTATAATATTTAATAATACTAAATTTGATCAGAAAGTAACTATAAACGTCAGTACTAATAACGTTCAATCTAATAGTAAATTTATTGCAAAAATTGCCAGAATCAAATCGAGGTACTATTTTAAATTACCACAACATCCGAATTCAATTAACTTCACTATAGTTACACTAAATTATAATACCTCTAACTAGTATTATAAACCACTATTTGATACGTTTTAATTTTATATAATAGATAATTATCTTTCAATTAGAAAGTGGTCCAATATTTCTTTATTTTTTGATTCATATTTTAATTTTAGATATTTGAGATGTTTTAACCAGAGCTGGCTTTAGTATGAGCTATAAAACATTAGTGATGCCTTTTATGGTTTAGTCGAGTTTCAAAAGGATAGTAACCCTTCAAAGTGTATTTGGGTGACACTGGCGAGTGTGCACTAACGTTATGAGTAGAGAGTCAAAAACATAGCATTTGCTACTTTTTTGTGATAAACTTTAGAATGAAAGTGACTTCATATATGATCGAA
>JAQIVF010001282.1:0-14841 GCA_034698365.1 Steganacarus magnus
AATGTCTGGAAATACTTTAACCGAAAGAATAAGATCTAAAAAAGTTTCGGTTATAACCGAAATTTCACACACCTAATAATAACTAGAGAACGGAATTCGGAGACATTGTCTCCGTTTGTCTCCAAAAGTACACAATTGTCACATATCTCTCGAAAAATATATTTTTGTCTTCGATCGCTAGAAATATCTAAAATATGCACATAAGTACCCCAAATATTTTTTGAAACTTCTTTTTTATGCAGCATATCATATAAAAAAGTATTTTAAAAATTCTCTTAATTTTCCTTACGAGTGTCATATATTGATATGATACATTTATACTGATTTTAGAGATTAGTAGATAATATCTAGGCTTTAGGATCGAGCCTAACCTTAAATATTGTAAAACTATTGCTTTAAGCACAGTCTAATTGTCTAATTCATAACAAAATCTTTAATTTTTTAAAAAGCGTTTATCGAAAAAGCCTTGACTTCAATCGTTCACGTTTGGCAACGAGAAGGCAAATAATAGTTTGGGCATATTTTTTCGAAATCTATTGACGTTTGAAGCTAAATCTTAAAGCCTAATCAAACCAAAGGTTAGGCCAAACTATTTCCTGGGGTTATGTGGTTATGCGGTGGATTAAAGTTAATACTTAAATATACAATTATAAAATAAAATCTATAATTTAGACTAATTTGATTGCAATGAGTGAGAAATGTTATTATTATCATTATTATAAAGTTTTAAGTTTATAATTTATTTAAAAATAGAATATAAAGTTTTTATGATTAAGTTTATGGGAAAATTTTCAGAAAATTCAATAATAAAATATGATGAAGACTGAGTTAACCAGAGTTTAAAAGTGCTAATATTTTGGCTATATTTTAGTTAATCTTAACAAATGAAATATTAGTATCATTACATATTTAATTTAATTAGATTAAAATATGCGAATTTATTATATCCAAAGAAAACAAGCGTCTATTACACAGTATAAAAGTTAAAAACTTTATACACTAATCATTTTTTCCCTAAAAGATAGTGATTTCAATAATGTTATAATTAATTAACGAATCAAACGATTTTATTAAATTTCTAACAATTTCAGTTCTAAAATTCAAAAACTGTTAGTTTTTAAGTTAATTGGCGATCAAGAGTGTCAGTATTCCAGGCTGTAATTGAAAATTAAAAAATTTGCAAACGTTGTTTGACGCGCTATTGTGTATCTATTGTGCGAAAGTTTCTTTGTTACGACAGTTAGAATCGAGAGCCAAACTAAAAGATATTAAATAACAAGCTTTTAGCTAAAAACAAAAAAGTTGTTTGTTTGTTAGTTTACTTATTTCATAACAACATTTTAGATTATTTTTTACAAAATAGCTAAGTTTTAGAGTTTTAAGGATTTACAAATAAGTTTTACAATAAAGATTTTGTGAGTGAAATGAAACATAAAACCGTAAGCAATCTAACAAACAAAAAACAATGCAAAACAAAATTAAATTTTTAAATAATTATCTGAAAAAAGTTTTCTTAAAATTAAATTGTGTCTAAAATATTAGAAAAAGCAATTTAGTTACTATAAGTTGCCTTAAAGTTGATTGCAATACACAGACGGTTTAAATAGTTGTACAGTATATTCATTTTTGTTAACGAATTTCCTAAGTATTATTATTGAGTAACTTAAATGGTATAAACTTAAGTTAACCGGCAATAAGAATAGCGATAATCGAAATTAGCGCCAATATGCTCACGATTTGCTGATACCAATGATATTTAGTTAATTACGGTGTGTTGAGTGTTGGCGTTCACGGTGTGTGTGTGTGTGTGTGTTATGCTCACTTGCCTGTAACAGTTTGCCTCATTTGCCCATTCGATCAATGAGAGCTGAAGCGAGCGTACGAGTGTGTAGCGTGTAGTGTGTAGTGAAGGTGTTTTTTGGTTGTTCGCAGTGTGCAGTGTGTGTGAGTGTGTGTGTGTTGATCGCACTGATCGCTGCTCTGCCGCTCTGCTGCCGATGCAGTTAGCAGTGCTATGCTGTGTTGTGTGCAGTGCTGGTCACTCCCTTATAAGCAAATTCTTTGCGTACAGACTCATTCACACACACATACAAACAGTGAGTGAAGTGGAGTTGAGTCGAGTTTTGTGCCTTTTGTTAACATTTTCTTACATCAAATATATTATTATTAATTGCACAAATTATTTGCAAATTGTGTTTAAATCAATGATTTGCTAAAAATCATTAGTTCTCCTCAAATGACTCTCCAATGTATTGATGGATGTGTCTAATTCTGGTAAATCTTAATATCAATATTTATTGCATATTTTTTTGTTTTGCTTTTATTTTTGCTTGTTTTTCTATGATTTAAATGGCAAACACAGTAACACATACACTGATAGCAATTATTTGCGAGACACACAAGACCTTCAAATCATTGCAATAAACACTTTAACTAATTTTAACTCATAAACTAATTATTATTTGAGCGGCAATTAAAATGTATTCATTAAAAGTATTAATTAACGTATGAAAAACCATAAATAATAGGGTCGTTGACATCAAATACAGATTAGGTTTCGATATCGTTCATAATAAGCGAGTTATTTTGCTTTTAAATTTGAGTTTAGTTTTAATTCACTTCAATTAGTTATTAATTACGCAAACGTTTAGTATTTAACAAAACAATTATAAATATTTTGTATAAACAGACACCTCTTTTCTTATCGTATATATCG
Organism: Steganacarus magnus; assembly: GCA_034698365.1. Lineage (NCBI taxonomy): Eukaryota > Metazoa > Arthropoda > Arachnida > Sarcoptiformes > Steganacaridae > Steganacarus > Steganacarus magnus. Next base: position 2,717 of record JAQIVF010001282.1, read on the forward strand.
TACCATTTCTTATCATAATCTGATATATTATTCTTAGTATTATTTTTTTGTTGTATCAGTTTCTATGATTTACGCAATAAATGGTAATATGATTGTTGACGTTACATGTTTCATACCATTTATTATTTTTTTGTACTCAATTTAATAAAAAAATCGCATTATTTTTTTAAGGTCATTAAGTGTTTTAATAATACAGGAGCTGTAACTGTACTGTAGCTTTCAAAGAATAACAGGAAATAAATAACATAATTTTTTGTTTTTGCGTTTTGTTTATCCAAACTGTTATTTGACTTTTAAAAATGAATTATGAACTAATGTTTGGCCACAAAATAGACGCTGATTTTGATTCTTACTGGGAAGATGAAGCCCGAAATCCAAACCGTAATCGCATCCGAATCGGACGCCAATATCAGGCAACTGTTCCTCCTTTATTAAAATCAGGTAAATTATAACACTATTTGTTTTAAATTATCTTAACGAATGATTAAGACCTTTTAAAATTAGGTGAAAATGACGGAAGAAAGTTAGAAGAATTGGAAACACTTCGTTGGAGACCAGATAATGAGTTGTCCGACGATCAACTCGATCAATACTTATCTGTTGCCAAAGCTGTGAGTTTGTTCGCGAGGGCTATAGATAACAATTGCGCTCAAAATATTGATAGTCATATTGAAAATAATGATACAAGTGAAGTACCTGACAGTTCCACTGAAAATAATAATGAAAAAACTAAGACTACCAATGATACGGCACAAACACAATCAGTTAATGACATTAAAATACAGTCCGCATTAAAAGGATTGGTAAGAAATTATTTATTTTCATCTAAAAAAATTAATATAAAATGTGTTAATATGCGAGTATTTTTCAATTTAATATAATAACAGTCAGATTTTATGACATCACACCATCCCGGACATCACGATATTGGCTGTAGAGTACCAATAGTTCCACAAAAGTGTTCGCATCAACGAGATTCTGACGCTGTCAACAATTTAACAATTCTTCTTTCGAACGACTGGACAGCAAACGAGTCGCAGTTGTTCTCAAAAGCGTTGGGTGTGTGCGGAAAAAATTTTGGTGCAATTAAAAAAGATTTTCTGCCGTGGAAGTCGGTTAAGAGCATTATCGAGTATTATTATTTAAAGGGTGTCAAAGAAAATCGAGATTATACAGATAATAATGACACTGATGTGCCGACACGTACTGATAAAGAGAGAAATGAAGAACAAAGTTTAAGTGCAAATTTTTTAAATAGGAATTGTGAAACAATTAGCAACAGTTCGGATATGGATGTTACTGTAACTTCTGCTTCTGATTTTGTGCACGTTATCACAGAGACTGAACAATCATCAGATAATATAAGAATAACTGTTGAAAATCAAAAATCTACTGAAAATATACCAAATAATGAAGTGAAAAGGTTTACAGAGGAAACTAAAATGTTATCAATCAGTGGACAGGAAGTGAAACCTTTAAAAGCAAAACCGATACTGCCATCAGCGATACAGGAATCATTGAATAATGTATCAACAGTGGGATCACTTAAGTTTTATCTCGATGGCCAATTAGTTCTTAAGTTGAACGCTCAACAAGAATTGAGTGGTCAAAAGTGTCAATGGGTTGAATCATCGGATTCAGCTAAAAGGCCGCGTCCTCTACACAAAACTAACAAAATATTGTTAATCGATAGACAGGACGTGGAACTTCACAACAATTCAAACAATCATAAATGTGTGAATAGTGACGACGGTTCCGCGGATTCTAGTGATAATGATTCGATGGAAAGCAATGAAAGTGCTATAATCCCATCTCCATCTTCTTTTATTGCCAAAAAAGCAAGGGTTAAAATTGAAAATAGTTGTAATATACCATTGGCTTCGCCGACCACAACACCGATTTCTGTCAAAGATCAACGATCAGATCTATTGAATCAGTGCAATAAAAGTGTTAAAATAGAAAATTTATCAGCAATAAAACGAGAGAATACGAGTTCGATCACTAATTTTGCAGTATCTAATGATGACGAAAGAAAACGCAAAAATTCGTTATTTAACAGTAATGAATATTTGAATGACAAAAAGAGTTATCAGAGTTCTTTAGAAACGAAATGGTATCACACAATGATCGAAAAGCCACAGCCGCCACCAAAAGCTCATTCTTCATCGACAATAGGGCTACAAATGCATCGAAGTGGCCATTCGAGATATGACGCATCCCTGCAAGCATTAGCGCCATTGCCAGCATCACACACGTCACACACATCACACACATCCAACACATCACACCCGTCACACACATCTTCAACGCATACGTCATCGTCATCAGTGTCCGCTTCATCACTGTCGCCATCATTTTTATCAAATGCAATACCAGTCGATTTAACCCGGAAGTCAACAAGTTGTAGTCCTTTGGAAACTAAGTCATCACCTTCTACTTCTTCAACTCCAAACAGTACATTATATATTGAAAAAGATAAGAGCTCTAAATCAATAGAGTCTCCGAGTCCACCGCCTCCTCGTTTGCAGCCTCCATATGTCTTTCCATATTCACCTTATTTACCGCATTCTCCCACTCAGTGTCAAAGTAAAATTAAAAAAGGTATTCTCACTCCATGTTCAGAGTAATTATTTTATTGTGTTTTTATTGTTTTATAGATGTAAAGTCTTCCAATAATATGTGCCAAAAAGCTGAAGGAAGATCTCTTAAATTATCGCCTCCAGATTTACCTTCTATTCCAGCGACACAACCATTACCTTCACAGCTCGCATGGCTGCAAAATTCATTAGTTTCTTATTTGCCTATTTATGAGCAATATTATCGTTACTATTATGGCTATGGAATGAGAGACAGGGAGGGGGAGAGAGCAAGAGAGGGCGATAGAGAGAGGGAGGGCGGGAGGGAGAGAGACGAGAAATAGCGAGCCCTAAAACAATGAGAAATATGGATACTATTTATTGATAATATTTCTGAAAAGAATGATATATGAGCTGATGGAAAACATGCTGATATGCTGATCCCTTGGCCCTCAATGAGAGGCTTATCTCATTTTTGGCATAAATATATCACAATCTGGTATCATAGCGTCCAATTATTGCTATAATTTAGGGTACAAACGGATAGTAATTGTATGGCAAAATTTTGATTAGCAAATGAAAGTGGTTTCGAAAATTGATTAATCCACCAAATTTAGTTTACTGTTAGCTTTTAAATTTAAAATATTCTTACCGTATATTATCTCAAAAATTTTGTCTGGCCTATGAAAAACCATACATTTTAAATTATTTGTTTTATTGTTTTATCAATTTTCTATTTGGCACTATTTTCTGCGATATATATATCATACTGCAAATTCTGATTTAAATATAAATAATTTATAAATAATTAAATTTTAATTTAAGAAAATATTAATGCAATTCTTTTGTAAATAAACTAATTTTGAAAACAATTTACTGTACGTTTTTTTCAGTTTGAAATGAGAGTAGTATTTACTAATATTTAATTGACTAATTTTTAGAAAAATTGATTTGTTTTGTTTTGCAAAGGTATCTAAAACTGGATTTTATTCATTAATATTGTAAATAGAGCTGTTCTTAATGTACTTGTTCTGTAAACTAAATGTACGGTTGTTGGGAATGTACGCCATCTAAGATAAGTCACCGAAGAAAACAATTCGCAGTTTATATATTTAAGTGTAAATTTTGTGACCGCGAAACTTTAAGTCAAACCGTGCCAAACTGGAAACATAATCTTACTTCTAAATCCAACCGCCGGACGCATTACTAATAATAACAGTAGAATCAGTGGTCATTGAAAAAGTCAACTCAAATTATGCCCGATTCTAACTGTAATAAATAGAGATTAAAAATTTAGGAAAATCCTTTTTCTTTCTGGACAAAGCTATAACAGGGAGAATAGAATATGTGCACGAATCACACTAAAATAGGAATTTTAAGACCCATTTGTTTTTCCTGAAAATCCTAAATTTTAGTGTTAACTCCTGAAAATCGAGTTATTCTTTAATTCATAAAAGTTTATCTAAACGTGTTAAACATAGGATATTTCCTTTTATTAGTTCTTAATTACTTTAAAATTGTTTAATAACTATCTTAAAATGTAAATTAAAATATCCAAACATGAATAATTTATAATTTTTGAATTATGAGAAATGGTAATAATTTTGTTGAAGTAAAAATTATTTTCTTTATAAAGATATTCTTATGGATATTGAAATTAATTAATTATTGAATTCATTAATTTTATATAGATTTATTTGAAAAAATTATTATTTTCCTGAATAGTCCTGAATTTTCAACTTTTTTCCTTTTCCCTCCTGAATATACACAGTTTTTAGTCCTGAATTTTTCGTCTCTAGTAATAAACGTGTCTAATTGATATGCGCTTTAAACAAACAATTAATTTTTGGCATAATATCTTATGATATACATAACCAGTTAATATATTGTTTTAAATGTATCCAACAAGTGGCCCAATAATGTTGAAATTAACCTAACATTTAATTTTTATAATTAATAATTAAAAGTGTTAATCTGTGAAACTACTACACCGTTATAACGCACGTAATTAACATATTATAGGCGCTATTAATATTTCGAGATCAGATTCTCTTATTTGACTAAAATATTTAAATGTGACAAATAAAAGCATTAAAATATTGTGCATAGCACTCAGTTTCATTTAAAAAAATTATAACTGTTATGCAATTGCTGTTAATAAAGTGTCTTTTTTTATTTAATAACGATTAAGAAAATTTTATTTATATACGTATATGAAAAGTCCAACAAAATTTTAACAACTAAAATAAGTTTCTTTTAACTCTTTTATTAGTGTTTAAATTAGTTAAATGAAATGAAAGTTAAAAATTTTCCAGTTTCCGAACACAATAGTTTTACATAGGATTTATGTGTGGATTATTTGTAGGTCAAATAGATTCCACTTCCAAGGAAATTCATTTTACATTCAAACACTATTAACAAAAATGGTTTGAGCGAACTGCTTATCCTTTCCAATATAAGTACTTAACTTGAAATAGATCTGAGCGTTATTAAAAGAAAAAAGACACAGTTTAGCTTTGCAATTGTAAAGCGAAAGCATCTGAATAATGCAATAAATAATGCTAAAAATTAAATAAATTGGTATTCATTGTTGATTATTAGGGATCAGATTATTTTTGTTAAAACAACTTAAAGATATTTTGTTAGGAAAACCTAAATTTTTATTGTAACAATAAAAGTTTTCATCATATTATGTTAAATCATTTGAAAAAGTAACACAAACCTATAATGTAAAGCATGCACACTATATAATAAACATGCGATATTGACTACAATGATATCCAAGACTCCAATGATTTGGGACCTACTTTTTAGAAAGAATTGATCCATTGGACAAATTCTAAATGTAGTTTTATACAAATAAAGGTTTAAGTCTAGAAACTGATATACAAAAGTAAATTGTATCGAATTTTAATGACACAGTGACTGACAATTTGATTTTTCCCGCTCTTGGATGGAGTTTTTGTTAGATTATAAATAAAATATTTAATAATTACAGTATGCATCATAATTTATAAAATTTTTTCTAAAACATTTAATTTTCATAAACTAAAAGCGTAAAAACACATCATTACAAAATTAATCAAATTTTAATCAATGATTTTTTGTGAGCGATTTAGCGCTCGAGCTTTAGCGCGTGTTCATTACTAACAATAGTGGAGAAGTCACTGTGCAGTTGAAAATAGTAAGAGTGTAGCACACAGTTGTTTGATGCGAGTGTGTGTGAGTGTATAGACTATACTATACTATTGGTATAGAGATATACATATATATATGCGTGTGTGTTTGGTGTGTGGTGTGTGTGCGAATGTGTGTGTGTTATGGCGGCCTTCAAGTTGTGATTTGGCTATACTTTATAAGTTTGTTACGGAAAAAAACAATAACTAATCGCTAATATCGTCACTTAAAAACAATAATATATGCGCTCATTTCAGCTCAATGTTTGTGTACGCAATATATGATTAGTAAAATATTAATTTGTATATAAATCTTCAGTAATATTAGCATAATATGGCAGCCAATATGTATCGCGTCGGAGGTAAGAATATAACACTTATCATTAGTATTGTATTAATTGCTATAATAATAAGCAAACAAAATTTAGGCACACATTGAGATGATAGCATTGAAATGCCGGGTTTAGTGTTGTTTAGTGTTGTTGTTTGCATGTTTGCAGCACTAAACTATATATACGTTTATACATATAGACATATAGACATATCGCTATTTTGCTCTCTATAAGACTGTATTGTGGGGTCGATCACACCGTAACGGTAGTGAACATAGTGAACAAATGTCATTAAATGCCTCAACATTTAATGCTGGACTAACTATACTTATTTGCCAATTTGTATCTATCGATGACCCGTCACTGCCACACATTATGTATTTGTTTACACCGATTTCGTTACACTTATAACGCTATTGAGTTGATTTATATAGTTTTACCGGTAAACTGGTGTGTTATCTGTAACAGACTCGTGAGTTGCCATTGCATTGCCATCGCAGCGCTAAACGCTATGTTTGACCTTCCAAACAATTTATACTTTGTTTTTATAGTTTTTGCCTATTATTTAAGTAAATAAATGTAAAATAAATGGTTTTGCAAAAACAGATTACGTTTACTTCGAGACGAGCTCAACGACACCTTATCAAATCAGAAGAATCGAAGAACTTGTTAAAGTGAGTCTAAATTGTGTTTATTTGTGTCCATTTTTCAATCAAAAAAAGTTCAAATATAGTTTGTTTGTACTGTTAGTACTACTAGTCGTGCGTTATTTTCGTCGACTGTTCTCTCTTTCACTCACTTTTGATTTTCCCATTTTTTTATTGATAAAAGTTTTTTATTTTTAATATATATTTAATGAATTGATAATTCAGACACCGAATGGTAACGTTGAGGCCAAAGTGATGTGTTTTTATCGTCGAAGAGATATATCCGGTTCGCTCATTATGCTGGCAGACAAGCATCAGAGTAAGTATTAGTGCATTAAATAGTTATAGGATAACGCAAGTTATACAGTATTTAGCGTTAGTATAAGCAAAGCCTCATAAATTTGTCTCACAAGTGTCAACAAATTCTGGTCAGGTTATACTCTTTCTTCCGCCCTTTTATATATGAATCAACTATGGCTTGAGGGAAAGAGCCTTTAGGGGGAGAGCACTGTATCTTATGTTAATAGATGACACACGTACACATACACCACGTATTGCATTGACGTATATCACTATACTAGCGATTTATTGCCATTTCTATTATTTCTAATTTCATTGTCATTATAATTAACAAATTTCGATTAATATAATAAAAGTGTTAGAATATAATATTAGACTCGATAACTCCGTCACCCATACATACACATTATAATTACTGGTTGAACCATGTCTCGAGTATAGTCCGACCGCAATGAATAAGTTCATTAGTCTTGCCTGGATTTCTACCCCTCCCTATACTACTAGTTTAGTAATTTTTGAAGGTGTTTGTTAACATGAGAACATCAGCTTATAGGCAGTCACTTAACAGCGTCACTAATTATGCCTTACTTTTATTGCATAAGCCTATAATTGGCACATTGATTACACTTAAACACATATCTTAAAAACATATTGTATATGTATTACTTAACATTCTGTACTTATAGCTATTTATTGAATTCTATACTATTCTATACTTAACAAATACAAATATAAGCGCAAACACATTGAAAACAAATTCAATACATATTGATAAATAGGTGCCTTAGAAGAAGAACAGGAACGCGAAGCCGAACAACTTTCCGACAAATGTAAACATCAGCTTAAGCTTAGAGAATTGTTTTTATCTCGACAAGTGGAGACATTACCTGCAACTCATATTAGAGGCAAATGTAGCATCACATTACTTAACGAAACTGAATCACTGTCCTCATATCTCAATAAAGAAGATGCATTTTTTTACACATTGGTCTACGATCCGCACCAAAAAACACTTTTAGCAGATCGCGGAGAAATCCGTGTCGGTTCGCGATATCAGGCAGAAGTACCACTTTCTACTTTGGGTGACGAACCTGACACCAGAAAGTTTGAAGATCTCGAAACTCTAGTATACACTCCAAATCATTTAACCGACAAACAAATAGATCAATATTTAATAATTGCGAGGTTTGTAATATATTTAGAAATGTCAATAATAATTAATACATATAATAACTGCTAACTCAGGTCAGTTGGAACGTTCGCGCGTGCATTAGACTGTTCTAGTTCTGTGAAGCAGCCCAGTCTTCATATGAGTGCTGCCGCCGCTTCCAGAGATATTACTTTATTGCATGCAATGGAACTTCTCCATCAATACAACTATGATATAGGAAAAGCGGTTTGCAGTCTAGTCCCAGCTAATGGTCCAATACTTTGTCGCGATGAACTGGAGGAATGGGCAGCATCTGAGGCCAATCTTTTCGAAGAGGCTCTCGAAAAATATGGCAAAGATTTTAATGATATTCGACAAGATTTTGTTAGTATTAAATATTTATAGTATTTCATATCATTTTCGTCGCTTTCACTATCACTATATTCTTTATTTAACATTAACAGTTGCCATGGAAAAACTTAAAAGATCTTATAGAATATTATTATATGTGGAAAACTACGGATAGATATGTTCAACAAAAACGGGTAAAAGCAGCAGAATCGGAGAGTAAGCTTAAGCAAGTTTACATTCCTAACTAGTAAGTGATTTTTTCATTACACTATTTTATCGATTTTTATGCTTATCTTTTTCTCTCTAGTAATAATAAGCAACCAACTACTGTTAATGGCGGAATTAATCTATCGAGTGATTCTCCAACACCTACTGGTCGTCCGTGCGAGAGCTGCTATAGTAAAATACATTTATTGTTAATTGCTGTTATTTTAATATTTCCATTATTTAATATAATTGTACCAAATGTTGTATTAAAATATTTTTAGAGCAATCAACCTCTCAGTGGTACGCATGGGGTCCCGCACACATGCAATGTAGACTTTGTCAAAGCTGTTGGTCGTACTGGAAAAAATTTGGTGGTCTTAAATATCCATCCCGTATAGGTATTAATCATAAACTAATGTTTATATTAATTTTAAACTATTATTATGTTTATTTAGATTTAGAAAAAGTTAATTCAACTGTTCGTCCACCTATTGATCCATTGAATCCTCAATATCCTTGCCGTGAATGCAATAAAGTGTTTAATAGACAAGGTATTCTTTTATAAGTTTAGCATATTATTAATAGTAATATTTAAAATGTTTAAATAATTTGATGACAGAGAGACTGGCGTCACATATGGCTGCACATCGTCCTCATCGATGTACAATTACCGGTTGTGGCAAAGAGTTCAAATTTAAAGCACATTTGGCGCGTCATTGTGCGACAGCTCATGGACTGGCAATAAGAGCTGGCAGTCCCAGACCTATCATGAAAACTAGAGCTGCTTTTTATTTTGGCGCCACTCTAGCTGTTCGCGTTGCGCGACGTATTTGCTCACAAATTTTTAAACCACGACACGCAGCGCGAAATCCTTTCTTGCCAATGAATATTGCAGCAATCAAACAAGAATGTATGTGATATGTGATGCTTTGTTATGTGATATACGATTATATTTAATGTTCAATCATTTTGAACTCAGATCAAACGCGATATTCAAATGGAGTTCCACAGTTGCCAAAGACAAAGTCAATAGATAGAGGAAAAGTTGTTACCATTTCTCATAGACTCGGAACACCAACTATGATAACGCCTGAATGGCTTATTGCTACGCCTAAAGATCAATTGCCTCAACCCGACAGACTTGCCTTTCCTCCACCTCCGAGAGGAGAAGGTAATGTCTTAATGTGTTTACATCATTATTATTGCAACTTTATTTAACTTAATATTGTTTCAGATGGTCGATGGTCGCTCCCTAGAATAGTACAACCAGTAACTACTGCTGAAGAACCAATTAAAACTCATTGGGGAATTAACAATGTCTCTCCTATAATGCTTCGAAAGCGTACATACGAACAGAACGGTAATCCAGTTTCATTATCATGTAATGTGAAATTTATTTATTTTAACTGTATTTAACTGAGTGGATATTATGTTTTAATTAATTAATTGATTGACGTTATATACAGTAGTTAACCTAATTTAATGTTTTATATTTAAAATGCCAATATATATCAATATACTGTACAATTGAAGTATACAATCAATTTAATTAATAGAAACATCAAATCTTCTAAGTTTTAGAAAGTATTTTAAATTTTTAATTATAATATTTTGGAATTGTGTACATAAATAGGTGTTTAAAGATAGTTTAAAATTGTCAGACACTTTACTTACATTTAATGTTAATAAATGCTTAATATGGTAAATTTAATAATATAACTGTTTATTTAATGACAGGTTCAACAATACCATTAAAGAGACGTCAATTGGCTCCACCAAGTATTTTAGGAAAATCAGTTTCAGATTTTTACGGCAATATGCCTCGCAGTACTTTAATAACTCCATTGAATGGAAGAGCAAAAGTAGCTACAATTACGAGAGTTGGCGGAAGAAAGCAAATGATCAGTTGGGTGGACGCACCCGATGATGTATATTTCGTTGCCACTGATTCTACGCGGTATTCAATTATTTTTAAATAAACTATTATTTCATTATTATCAAAAATGTTATACTATTGTTACTATTCTCTATTATAGACGATTGAGACGACAATTAATAGCGGGAGAACTGCGACGCGCAGCTCGAAGGCCGTGGAGGCGATGCGGGAAATCGCTTATTAGTACTTCAAATGCAAATTCTCTAAACGTTAATACAACAACAATTTCAAATAATAATAATAATGTGTCTCTCTTTCCAAATCAAGTCAGTATTGCGTGAAATGTAAAATAATCATCAAAACAACAAAATATCATTTTTGTATCAAATTCAAGGATCAATTGAATATCAAAATGTACTTAAAGACATCAGTTGTTATTTAGTGTGAAACTTAAATTATAACAATTAGTTTTTAAATGACAAAAAAATTCGCGCCTTGTTTTCAAAACGTGATATGAGCTTTTCATTAAAACAATCAGCAATTGATGAAATGTTTGGTTTCATTTGACTTAACGCTTACGACGAACCAAATAATAATAGAAAATATTAATTTTGATTATATATATCAAAACGTGTTTTCCACTCATTCATTAGATAATTGCATATGTGATCACCGATACAAACAAAAAATTATTACAACACTTCTTAATATATCGACATTTCTACGAACATTACATTTAATTTGTCCCTTTATTATATAACATATTTCATTAATATATAATGAAAATACATATATTATATTTAAAATGTTATTGTAGATAACGGATTGAAGATTTTATTCTTTTTTTACTTTTATTTTTAGTTTTTAATTTACAAGTGTTGACATGATTTGGTGAATTTGGTGCTAAGCTGTTAAAACAAGCTAAACATGTCAGATATGAACGCAATGTTTGATCATTTGTATATTTGAGATCATAATTCATATTATTTATATCAGATGAGCGTGGGTTTTACAAAATGCAAAGCTTTTATAATAAATTCTAAATAGCGATAGTTTAATAAATTAAATACAATTGAAGTATTGTAAATAAATTTAAAAAAGATATAATCATATAATAGGCACAATATTTTTTTCAATGAAACTGATTGCTTTGTACACACTTTGCTTTTATTTGCCACATTTAAATATTTATTTTTTGTCAAATAAAAAGAATCTGATTTCCAAATATAATAGTATTTATAAGTTATAAAAGTATATACTGTGAGGTAATTAACGGTCTCAAAGATTAACGCGTTTATTAATTATTTAAATTAAATTTAGAATTGATTTTAACATTGTTGGCCCACTTGTTAAGAAAATTTTTAAATAATATTTTAATCGTTTTGTTTATATCCTAAGATAATAATGAGCTGAAAATTAACGAGTTTTGATAAAGTGGCACACGTTTTCATACAGAATTAGTTATAAAATGAACGAACTCTTTAAATGACCACTGATTCAACAATAATTA
>JAQIVF010001283.1:0-14840 GCA_034698365.1 Steganacarus magnus
AATAATTCGTAATAAGTTTGCGATAAAAGAATCGGTGAATTGCGCGCCATTTTCGACTAAAACGCGCTTAAATGCGTCGAAATTATCGTTCTTTTTCGACAATTCAATTATAAATTCTGCCAAATCTTTGTCATTGAATCCCAAATGATTTTCCAATTCTGTACAAATCTTGGAAACGAGCGATAAATACTGCAGTTTCTGTAATTCATCCATTGTTGCGATTTTTAGATATAATAACTATAAGTTTGCAAAAGTTTTATCTGGCATTATGTTAAATGTTATTTTATGTTATTATCAGATTTTATTAAATTTTATAATAACGATGATAATAATGTTTGTTTTTAATAATTGACTGCAATGTGACCGTACAGTTACTGTACATTATATCATAGTAAAGTAGACAACGAAAACCTATTTTTTATTTATAAAACCTCACATTAATAACGTCAAACATGTTGTGTTATGTGAATTTATCGGATAAATTTGATTACAAAACTTAGTTTAAAAGTAGCCTACATGTGAGTAACACATCACTTTAAATTAAATTTATTTTTTTGTTATTTTAAATTCTTTATAAAAATGTGCGTTTATTGTGTGCAAAAATAAACCATAAGCTCTTTATTTAGAACTGATCTCTATTTTTTACACGACTAACTTTAGTTTTTATATTGTATTCTACTTTATTTTTTTGCGTAAAATTTAGATGTTTAAAATAAAATATTCTGTGGATAAGGTTAATATTTCTATTTAAAAAATAGATAAAAGAGTATTAAGCCCTAACTCACGAGATATTATGAACACTCAAAGGTACTTTTTAGCTTCTATTAGAGCTTTGACTGACTCACACCATTTCTTCCTAAAAATAAGATAAAATTTTATTTTAAAAAATGATAGCCTGTTGTGTTTTCTTTAAATTTTTTGAATAAATATTTTGTACAAAAAATATTAATATAATACGATAGAATTGTGCAATTAATGTACCGTATGCTACATTTAGAATCACACTCTACAGTAAAGAAACAATTAGATTTTAATTGACGTCATTTATATCATAAATACTATTTATGTTAAATAGTTTTTTACTCCATAATCCCGTTTGCTATTGATATTAAGTAAATATATTAATTAAACATCTTTATCGGAATATGTCTTTATTCAAAGCAGCGGAAGATAAGCTTAAAGTTAAGGCTGCGGAAGAAGAGGAGGAGGAGAAAGAGTTAGTTGATCCTCAACAGCAGCTGAGAGAAGAGTGCACACAAGCGAAGTGTTTGGGCTATCAAAACAAATTAAATGAATGCAACACAAGAGTTAGAAGTAGAAAGAAGACCGAAGAGAAGTGTAGCGAAGAGATGATCGATTATATGCATTGTATCGACCAGTGCGCATCTAAAACACTATTTTCCAAACTTAAATAAATTTATACTTACTGTTTGATTCATTATTAATTAGTATAATAATTCAAGTAAATTTGTTTGTGTTTACTGTTGTTACTAAATACGATAAATACTAAATATGGAAAAATAGATAAGTAAAAATAGGCTTAAATTGTTTTGAACATAATTCTAGTTGTATCCAATTATTAAATCTTAATAAATTCTTAATAACTTTCATTAAATTATCATTTTTGCAATTAATATATTTGTTGTTGAAATTAAAATTGCAATACATTCAGCGTGAGATGATATAAAATTTATTTATTTAAATAATTAGCATAAATATTTGACTAAATAAATTTTATTTTGTTAAAATATATAAAAAGTTAAATTAAATTCAGTTAATGCAACAATTAATGTAAATAATTTGATAAATTCCTATAATAGTGACCAGATTTGCTTTTTAAAGCAAAAATGTTTAACTTAAACTTTGTGTCATTCAATTTGCCCACAAAACGTTCTTTATATCGTATGAATTAAAAGTTACTTTTAGCTTAAAATTAAATGATCAACAGCTCGAATATTTTCAAAATAAATCTATTGCAATACTAAACCAATCTGAAAAATATCAATTGTAAATCAATTTAAATTCATTAAGTTTTACGTGTGATTATGATTATAATTACTTTTTCAGATTCTATAGGAGGACACTTCCAATTAAACAAGTAATATTGCAAATTTCCATCTCCTATACCAAACTTTAGTTTTTCAAGAAATTCTTTATTGTCCATCAAGTCTAAGGCATTAAAAACATCATATCCCGCCTATAATAAAAGTTTTTAAAAATGATTTAATGCCTCAACAATACATATGCATATACAATACATATATTAACTTTGTTACTCACATTCTTAGCAACAATCAAAACATCTTGCATTATATCTTGAAGGCTGACATCATCCGAACCAACCGTGTAAAAAGCGTACGCAGCTTTGATGCTTTTATAATTTGGATGATGCATAACAGTTGATGGCAATGTATAGAAACTTGCAAATCCAATAATTTGTGAATCACCTTTCTTTCCGTCCTTACTATGTCTCTAATCAAACAAATTTTTAATTAGTGTATTATAAAAGCAAATAATTTTTAAACCTCAACGACAAAGCTATCGACGACATTATCTTTGGGTGTAAACCAATGAACCATTTCCTCGAAATCGAAAATCGGGGCGAGATTGAACTTAGTAAGATAATCACACAACAATTTCTGCACTTTCTTAATGTCTTTTGATTGTAATTTTCTAAAACCTAACGTTTTAATATCATCTGGTAGTTTATAAAGTTTAACTGTTCTTTGCATTGTCATATTGCGACTGAGATGAGAAAATTTAATATCAATAAGTTTCTTTGGATTGATTGATCGGTGCCAATAACGACAAGTGCCAATAGGTTTGGGCAGAAAAACTCCAGCGGTGTAAACAGCTTGGAATACGCCCGTAAGGTTCACTCTTCTAGTTATCTCTCTAATTAATACCGGAGCCATTCTTTTTGCGCGCAATTTCTTGTGTACGCAAAGAAAGTTAATTTCCACCATTTTAATTGTTCTGTGTTTGAAAACAGTTAGAAAAAGCGAAAAAATCTAACTTAATATCAAAATCATAATAGTATTACTTATCATAAACCCTTATTTTTGCTGGAATGGCACTTATAAAACCAACCAATTTTTTGCTTTTAACAACCCGTACACCGCAATGCCACTCCTGTTTCCAACCCGGAGGCTTCAGAGCCCAATGTAAGAACTCAGGCGAGTAATCAAATCGAAACATGTTATCGTCGTCTTCAACGTAATTCTCATTGAGCAACATATATAATTCCTTTAACTAAAACAAATATTTACATCAAATCAGTTACCGTAATATCAGTTTAATATACAATTGTCTCATTGTTGACATCAAGAGTATCCCAAGTAAATCCTTGAGGAAGATTATAGGAATCGCCTCGAATGTCATCCTTAGGTTTTGCTGATTCAATTGGTTCATTAGTTTCGGCAATTTCTTCAAGTTTAGGCACAGGTTGTGTCTCCCAAAACTCGTATCTCTTCTTCATAGCGTCTTCGGACGTCTTTGCAGGTCCAGGTTGATACAGGTTTAGCATTTCAACTGCTTTTTTAATGTCTTGCAACTTATTAAATGTCCACGAATTAAGTTCCTCGGAATCAGTTTGAGGATTGCCACCAATCGCGCCATCGGTTTGCGATTCGTCTGATATTTGTTTGTTTAATGATTCATTCGATTGTTCTTTGTTTTCATTACTCGATTCATGAGAATTTTCATTATCGAGTTTCGATTTATCCTTTTTATCTTTCTTCTGTCTGTGTCGCGATTTCTTGGTGTTATTGCTAAACATATCACGTCATGTTAGTAATGGTAAGTGTTTGGATGGGTTTTACCTGATTTTGGTTTCGTCGTCAAGTATTGCTTCACTAACGCTCATGTGATCGCCGTTTTCGTTGTGATCCGATATATCATTCATTGTTAAGTATTCCTAATTGTTATTAACAGTTACGCAAATCAATGAATAAATGCGTATATCTATAAACAAAACAACTATCAAAACTAAAATACTAGTATAAATAATAATTGATTAGTAATAGAAAAACATTATTGAGTGAACTCAACACTACAAACATTACAGCATTAGACTCTAACAAACGTTTTCATACAAATTACGTTCAATTAATGTTTGCTTTATTTTATAGTAAAATTCATACGATTTGAAGATGACTGAAATGGTATTATTAAAGTCGAAAATTAGCGAATATGGACCCGATTCTGGTGGCAGAGTGAAGGGTACAACTATTGTTAAGCCAATCGTTTACGGAAATGTCGCGCGATATTTCGGTAAAAAGCGTGAAGAGGACGGACACACTCATCAGTGGACGGTTTACGTGAAACCATATAAAAACGAAGACATGTCCGCTTATGTGAAGAAAGTTAACTTTAAGCTTCACGAAAGTTATCAGAACCAGAACAGAGTGATAACGAAACCTCCGTACGAAGTGACCGAAACAGGTTGGGGTGAGTTTGAAATAGTCATCAAAATCTATTTCTTAGATCCGAACGAAAGACCGGTAACTATTTATCATATTCTCAAACTTTTTCAAACTGATAACAACGTAATCATTAAAAAACATTTGGTGTCCGAATTTTATGACGAACTTATATTTCAAGATCCGTCAGTAATGATGCAACAGTTACTTACAAGTACACGACAACTAACTCTCGGTCCGATTAGACACGAAACTGATTTCGAAGAGAAAAAAGAAAAAACTCTTCACGCTATACTGAGTGCTAAAAATAAAGTAAGACTGGAAATCGCAGACTTTAAGGATAGATTAAAAGTAGCTAAAGATGCTATCGCTAAGTATAAAGAAGAGATTGGAAGAACTGATTAACGTTTACTTTTAATGCATTTAACATTAACTTATATAAATAACTTTGCTTTTCATAATTTTCAACGAAATAAATTTCATTCACTTGTGTTAATAAAAACGTATTTAGTTTTAAACATTTGATTTCTTAATAATTTTATTATTCTCGTAATTACAATCAAATATATTATAAATACTCGCAATTACAATTAACTCTCTAAAATCCACAATATAAGTTAATAAATTTTTGCTTTACAGTATAATTAGGAAAAACATCTTATTTTATTTTAATTTTTGAATACCTTAATAAAGTCAGGAACCAAATTGATAATTATTGCAATAAAATGGGTTTCTGAGTAAATTATACTGCGGTCAAGAAAGTGTTCAAATAATTAATAATTACCCCCAACCCATGGATTTAAGGTATAAATATACTACTATTTAAAAATGACTATACGTTGAAAAATAAACAGGATACTCAATGTTTTGCTTAAAATTGTTTTATAAAATTAATTTTTATCTAAAAATAGGGTACAGTATAAAAATTATTTAAACACTATATTTTATAGATTTATGTGATAACTATGAATTATTACATATTCGCTATAATCAAGCTGTTAATGATAATATATCACGATATTATATTATTAATTTTTAAAATTTGGTTTAAAATGAGAAAATTCACAATAAATGTTATTTTGATATACTGTAGAATGGAAACAAACTTAATTTATAACTGCACCATATTCTAAAACATATTAAACGCTAAATTTAATTAATGTTAAAATATTGCAATAAAAGTTTTGCAAAACATTAATAAAATAATAAAAATTAAAACAACTTTACTGGTATCGTATAATTTTGTGAAATAAGTTATTTATTTTTTGCAATTAAATTATGCATTTATAGCACGTAAACTTATTTTGCAGTTCATTTGTAGAAGTTTATATAAATTACTAATTCATGTTAAAATATAAAATAATTTTATTGATGTTCAAAGTTAATTGATATGAAAAACATTGCTTTATCAAAATAAAATTATATTTCAGGTTACAGTTAGTAAATAATTTGTTTTTATCAAATATCACGTCAACATATCTTATAATTTATACAAGATTGTAACAAGATTTTATCACAATAAATACATTTTTTAATTTGATACAAATTAAACGAAAAAATTATGAAATATGCAATAATTTAAATATAATAATTAGATTAAACATTAGCCTTTCTGAGCTCTAAATATCCAGTAATAATATCTTGCGATGACATCCTAATTTGCGCGAATTCGTCTGAATTATGATACAATAAATTAGTTGTCGGATCTCTATATTTAGCCGGAAGACCACTTAAATCCGAATATTTTTTAGCGGGTTTTGATGATAATGTAGCGTCTAATGAAGCATAACTGGTAATACCTGCTGGTGTCTTATCGCTGGCTATTATTTGTTTCAGATTCTTCCAAACTCTAGATTTCTTAGAACTACTTAATGAACCGCGATTCGCAACAAATTGTTTATTTTTAAATGAAGGAATTTTCGAATCAGTATTGGAGTTAATTGTTTTTTGATCAGTTGTTTCAATATTTGCATCAATAATATCGGAGTTTGCTTCATGCGAAACAGAAGTGCAAGGATTGTGTGCAGCTGTTGACAGCTTCTATAACAACAAATTATTGATTAAATTATTTGAAATAAAACCGAATAATAACTTTTACCTCCGGAGAGCAAACTTTTTTCTTTTTAACCATTTCTTGCGTTTAGCAAGAGTTAACTATAATTTGCATAATTAAAATAAATTATTAAAAAAATGTGAAACCAATACAAATACGACTATAAAAGCTCATATAAACTCGTACTGCAATAGCAATACAGTATGTGAGTGCGAAAGTCACGCAATGTTTACGCATTCATAACTTTGTGTCAATTGAACAGTGAAGTCAATTTTATTAAAGGGAAGAGAAACATCGCTACTTTCTTTTAATAGTAGACGTACTACGCGTTAGTCGTTAGGATGCGATGCCCACATATGCGGCATATGTATCACATACACACATACACATACACGTAAAGCTCGCTCACCAGACTAACATTGAACATAAAATCGATGCTTGAATGTTTGGAAGCGACTCATTCACAGAAATGGGGGTACAATGCAATGGTGCAATGCTTTCAATGCTTTCTAATGCTTTCGCGTGTTATGCGTTCATTTCATTTTCTATTTTGTGTCGCTTGTATTGGATTGTATGGCTCTCTATCTCTCGCTTACTCTCTCTTTTATTGTACTATATATTGACAATATCGTGAATTTCACATATCTAGCCTTAAATGTGTTTCATATTCCGCTTTAGTACACACGTATTGTAGTGTCTTATTTGTTGAAACCCTACAAACCAGACCTACCCGTCGATCGCGATATCACGAAACGTTGCATTTAATAGTTTTCTCGTACTCACGTGTATTAAATGTGAACATTCATTCACTTTTTAATTTTCTGCACATGTTGTCCAAATCAATTAATATACTTATTTTACTCAATCTATTCATAATATTTTTTAGGTGCAATGTATTTCTTATTCTCAAATTTATTGCAAAAACAAAATTTAATCACTATTAAAAATCACTATTTTTCTCAATTTTCAAATAGTACAACAAAAAATAAAATAAAATAATATTTTTAATTATAAAAATTCCTCAATTATTAGATAGAATTTTTAGATTAGGGCTGGGAAGAGGAGTTTTTATATCTATAGTTATATTTAGTGTTTGACGCTAATGAGAGTTTAGCGCTATAGTAACGCAGTTTGGTTTAGGGCTGACCCTCAATATTCGATACGACTTCAATTCAGATTTGAGGCTCCGTGCAGTTTTCCCTCTTTTCCTCTCTCGCTCTGTGCCCACGTTTCGCTTTATAGGATAACGCTAATAGATTCAAGTATTTTTGGGCAAAATTGTTCTTTGCTTTTATAATAAGAAGGAAATGATACGAAATTAGTGTAACATAATAATTGTTTAGGGACTGGAAAATGAAATATTTGTTTTTACGAAACAAGTATTGTATAACCGTATAGCCGTGAGATATATGTTATCATTTTTATTCGCAACACACTTCGCAATTCAACGGACTTGAGATCAACTTTTGTTGCATCTCTTTTAAAAGTTTTTTGGTCAATTAGACGTAAGACACATTTTGTGTATGCTTTAAAAATAGACGCGCACATCAACTTTTTTGAGCTCCACTTCTACTTTCAGCATAATCTCCTATATATAACTTTTTGTGTAACTTTTTTAGCACTTTATTAACTATAGAAAGTTTCTTTATCTCAATTTCTTTAACTCGAGTACATTTAATAATGTACTTTAATATGTAAAAATCATTATTTCAGTTTTATTTAACTGATTTTTGCAAACTATTGTAGAGTTGAAAACTTTTAAAATAAAGTTTATTTTTTGGTGTTTGAACTAAATTTTACCATTGAAATAAATATTTAATTTAAAGAACTATCTTTTCTAAAAAAATTAAGAATTCAGCGTAATTTTGATGATTAGATAATTTTTAAAAACTTAATTATTTTCCGTTTATTGAATATTTCTCATTTTATCAGTGAAATACTGGTTGCGTAACATATTTTTTGTCCCAAAAATATTTTTGTTATCTATGTTTGCTTTTGCATGATTATTGATTCTATATAGTATGTGTGTCACACTTCTTATTGGCACACATTATAAAAAACAAATTAAAATAATGTCTTAACGAGCAAAGAGAGAGAGAGAGAGAGAGAGAGAGAGAGAGAGAGAGAGAGAGAGAGAGAGAGAGATGATGGATATTGTATGTTCACTCTTATCATCTGCAGCTGATAGGAACATAAATGCCAGAAAATTAGATTTTCCCGACAATTTGCACACTTTTTCGTAAATATATTTTTCGTATACATTCAACCAAATCTCAGATTCAAGAGTTAAATACAATTTGTAATGCGACCAATTTATATTCAATAATTTAATCAAAGCAACCATTTAGAAGACGTGCAAATTAGATAACTTTATTTGTCCTAAAGGTTTCGTTTTTATGATATGAGAAATAAATTTTAGTGCAATCATACAAATCATCACGATTTGACCATTTTTTAGAAAACTTTTCGGTGTATTGCGCAATAAAAATGAATTCAAAAGTTTTGCAATCGAAACTTTCAAACGCAACTTTGCTTTTTTTCAAACTTGCAGTAACATTACAACGCATATTTCACCATTCGCTACAAAGCAAGCTTATTGGATTGGATTGGATTTTCATCCGCTTTCTCCTTCCCTTAGAGAGAAATTGAACTAAAGATATGGGCAACAGGGAGATAATAGAAGGGAGAGGGAGAAAAGAGAAGAGTGAGTGAGTCAATGATAGAGAGAGAGAGAGAGAGAGAGAGAGAGAGAGAGAGAGAGAGAGAGAGAGAGAGAGAGAGAGAGCAAGAGTGTGAGAGATATATAGAAGGAGGGAGAAAATCGATGTAAACTTTTCAAGGCTGTTGATAACTTAGTGATGAACTAAAATAGTATTGTGGATTGAGCTCTATTTAATGATAATTACTATATGAGGTTCACTTCTTTGTTTAACTTATGTTGAATATGAAACTCAAATCTAGAAAACTCAATAACTTTGATGAGTTTTTACTTTAGAAATTAAAAATATTTACTTTTAAACATAGATTATTACATATAATTTTTTAATGGAGTACTTTGGTGGTAATTTTCTTATGTTGGGGTTCAACCTATACATCAGAAACTTTTTCTGTTCAGTCCCACTATGTTTTGACTCCAGAAAATTTTTGTAAGCGTTAACAGTGTATTGTAGATTCTTTGCTTGTTTTATAAAACGGATTTAGTTAAAGTGTGTCAGTGTTTGCCATTATAACTTTAATAAAATTTAGGGATTTGTATAGATTACTCACTCATAACAATTAGAGTCTGAGTTATTATTGTAAAAAATGAATCACGCAAACTTACTTAAAAACATAAGAGTAGTATAAGAAATATCTCGTGTCAATTGTATTGTTTAAAACTACATATTGTTATGAGTGAGTAATCTATAAAATGCCCAAAATTTATTTTATTTTTTGTTTCTATACAAATCCGTACATGTTTTAAAGTTTGTTAAAAGTTATCTTTTGTGTAATAATTATTTGCCAGTTTTGCGCAATATTTGTTATACCTTTAAAATGATGTATAAATATAAACCCAGAAGTTATGAAATAAACAAACAGCTAATCAAATAAATCGCTTTATTATAAAAATAATCCCAGTATTGAAATGACAAAAGAGTCGTAGCTAAGCATCTCTCTCTCTCTCTCTCTCTCTCTCTCTCTCTCTCTCTCTCTCTCTCTCTCTCTATCCCTCCCTACCTCCGAATACACCCCCGAAGAGATAAGAATTTTAACAGTTAATAGTTAATCAAGAGTTAGGTTTAAGTTATAGGTTTAAAATTTTTGGGAAATGTTAAGGCTAAGTTTATTTCACTTAATACCGGTTAAATATTGTATATCAAAATGTAAAGTATTTCGTGATTGCTCATCAGGTCTTTATTTTTATATTTTTATTGAGATTTATTCAGTAATTCAATAAAGTTTTAAGATGCATTACATTTAAAAATTTACTGTGTCTATAATTAGCTATACAACATAATTTTTTTAATTTCGAATTTCTTAAACATAATACTTAAAATCAGTAAAAACATGGTTTTATATATCACAAAATGAAACAGTAAATTATTTCATTGAACATTAGATGTTAAAAGTGAAGTAAAATTAATTATTAATAATCAGACATAGATTAATAATATCTTTATGGATTTGTAAAATTATGAGTAAAGTTAAAATGTTTTCAATTATTAGAGTTAAACTAAACTAATGTTAACCGATAACTAGATAATCAAGAATCTAGCATTTATAGTACATAAAAATAGCGCTATAAGTTGCTTCAAAAATTAGCCAAAATAGCAATAAAAATAGCACTTAATCTTTAAAAAAAATTACAAAAAATATTCTCATTATTAAATCTTTTATTGCTTTTGATTTATTTTTACAACACATTGTATATAGTAGTTTAGTATCTGTTATTAAAATCTTTTAAAATTAAATGGAAAAATATTGTCGGACTCAGCAAAAAAGTTTTAATTCTTCATAAATTTCGTGATCGTCCGAAAACTCATCGGAATTTAACGGGAATTTTTTATTATATGGAAAAATAGCATCGAAATAGCATTTATAGCATTTTTCGTTGAAATAATAAATTACTAAATTACTGGTTGTAATATTCCTTACATATTAAAAATTCCTTACATACAGAATTAAAAATAAGTTAACTTGAAGTTTAACACAGTTGAAATTAACGCTTAAAATGTTGTTAGTGTTAAGACTTAAGACTTTGCAACTTTGTCAACGTAAGACTTTGCTTTAACTTTTAACCATAGTTACACTTTGCTCCAAAACTCTAGGTGGTCTACTATATAGATTCTCAAAATTCTTGGGGTCAAATCTCAACAGATTTAATAGACAGTTTTTTCTCATATCCAAAAATTATAGGGGT
Source organism: Steganacarus magnus (assembly GCA_034698365.1). Classification (NCBI taxonomy): domain Eukaryota; kingdom Metazoa; phylum Arthropoda; class Arachnida; order Sarcoptiformes; family Steganacaridae; genus Steganacarus; species Steganacarus magnus. The sequence goes on from JAQIVF010001283.1 coordinate 11,375, forward strand.
CTCATATCATCGAATTTGAATGACAATTTTTCAAATCTTGATTTTTCGCGGAGGGGGTCAGGTTTTTCAGATTTTCTAGGAGGCACAGACCTGGCAAGTCTTTGTAACTATGCTTTTAACCGATGCTAATCTTTACGCGCATGTATGCACAAATACGCACACAATCGCTATTAATTTACTGTATCTTTAACAATAGTTATTTGTTTAAATATTTATTGTAAATAGTGTGCTAAAAAATTATTAAAAAAATTTAGAAAACGCTTAATAAAGTATAACTTCAGCCAATAATTTTTTTTAAAAATTTCGTAACAAAAACTTTCACAACAATATTCAAAGTTTTATTTTAACAAATATGTTTAATTCGGTCATCATTATGATAAATGAGCCGAAACTGTCAGTAACTCCTAATACCTTAATTGTGAACTAAAACGCAATAACTTTTATAGACTAAAAATTTATATGAAACTTTTTTGTAAATTGGTTTCGTGTTAAACTATTTTTTAATAAAATAAACAAAGTTTTATGCATCGCAACTCATCGCATCAGACGCACATAATTCGTAATTTGAATTGAAAAGGCAATGGAGTGCGCCATTGCGAAACATGTATTCAACGTGTCTTTAATTTTTATTGAAGAAAAACATTGCCAAATGTTAAGTCTCAAGTAAGAATAATTCTATTAAATATTCAAAGTTAATATTTTTAACATTATATTACATCGCTGTTCTAAATCTAATGCAAAAGTTTTGATAACTAAAAATCTTACATTGAATTAAATATTTAAATTGATATTAGTTATGAAATTTGATTTAAGTGCTTAATTATAAATTCAATTATTTATCTCATTTTACGTATATATACGAGTGAATATTGAAAGCTTTAACTTTTCATGAAAGATCGACTCTCTATGGAATTGTACAGTTCACTGGTCGGTCGCGTTTATCTGTCTATCCATCAACCATTTGACTAAACAATCGTATTATTAAACTTTTAAGACTGAATAACTCATAATTTTAAAAGTAAATGATTGCAAATTGTTTCGTTAGTATTACAGTATGTTACAGTCAATTTCTATTGATAGTCAAAGTCGTTCACAACTTTTCAAATATGGTCTCAGCGTTCACAACAAAGTCAAAAGTGTGCACTACTTAGTCAAAAATTATATTAAAAATATTAAATTCATTTATAAAACCTTTAAAAAGTTGTCATTTTATTAAATTATTTATATTTAATTTACTTATACATTTATTTCCACAGTTTTCGATATGAAATAATTATTATAATTCACTGATACAAAAATAGTGGATGCAGTGCAGTGCATATGCAATAAAAGTTTTAACGCGTTTAACTAAGTTGTGCACACTTTTGACTTTGTTGTGAACGCTGAGACCATATGTGCCAATGAAAAAGTTGTGAACACTTTGACTATCAATAGAAATTGACTGCAATTGAACAAAATCAAACATAATTCAGTTAATCATAAATATATCTATAAAGTATAACTCAAATTAATGCCACTAAACATTAAATTCAAAGTTTTAATATATCGCTCACAAACTATTATATTACGATTGTTTTCAAAAAGTCACATGTGAAGCAAATTGCAATGAGTATATTTCAATTAAAGTTTAAATACTGTATACTGATCTGATCAAGTGATTGAATGCAACATATTATCCAACTTTCAAGTGGAATAATTCACAGTACAGTAAATTTGACATTTACTTTCGAATAATATTGGTTACATTAAAATAAATTTTAAAAAATGAGCTTAATATGAATGTAGAGTTTTTGTTTTAATATGAATTTGATCGAAAATCAATATTTATATGTATTAACACGTAAATGAAAAAATATAGAAAATAAAATATTCTATTTTGGTTACTTTTCATTAATAATTAGTCTTTATTTAGTTTTTATCGCTAGTAATTAGAAATAATAATAAAAAATTTGTCTTTTAAATTTTAAAAAGTAAAATGCATGCAATTTTAATATAAATATTATTATTTTTATTAAAATTTATATGGCATGCTTTGACTTGTGAAGACCTAAAATTTGCAATAAGTGCACTAAATTATATATTGTGTGCTTTATTTTTTATATTTTATATCACTAATCATTGGTAAAGAGTGATACTGTAACATAATATTACGTTGATTTAAAAATATGCATTTGAGTTGAAACGTGTACAATTTAAAAAAAGAACAATTAACTGTTTAGTAGTAATTAAGTAAATGATATAAAAGAATAGTAAAGAATGGATGTTTTTATATAATAGCAGTGATCTATCTTTACTTTAAAAAATGAATGCACATTTTTTAAGAAACGCCTGTATTCACAATCTTCTAAAGGTATATAACTTACTAGCAATGATAAATTAGTCTCGCATTTAAACTTCAAGGTCGCATAAATTTAAGTTTTTCCAGTAAATTTAGAAGAGACGCAAAACTTCCTTCACCACAAAAATTTCCTTTTACTCAATTTATTCATATTACAGTTTTACATTTAAAGTATTTCTCTCTTTATCGCAACATAAGCTTTATGTTTGCTCTGTTATTTTATAATTTGTTAGAAATGTATTTGTATTACACTAGTACTACAATTTTAGTCTATAACGTGTTTGGCAGAGATTTCTTGATTGAAAACAGCAAACTCATTGTTAGCGGAGTTCGTTGTCCCGTCGAATAGTTTACGCATCAAGTAGTTTCTAATATGCTCGATATGGTGTTCATACAAGTTAGCACAAGTGCATACACTAAGTATAAAAGCAACTTGTAATAATTATATCTCATTTTCCATTGATGTGATCAGTTATCTCTTGATTCGATCATTTCCCATGTGTCTGCCACCAAATACTGCAATAACTTTAACGGCAAATAAGTCTAGATTTAGTGTCAGTCAAACTATTGTGAACTGAGAGCACGCTTACTATCCAAGCACTGCCGTTACGTATCGCATCCATTATTTACTTACAATCTCGAATCAATCCATTGGATATTAAAAGCATAGTCACTAACAAGTTATATTCATATTTCCAGAAAATGCAGACAAAATTTGCTTAAACTCTTTAATTATTACTTTTGAATGTAATAAAAGAGCGCGTCAAGTGAGTTATGACAGCATTGCAAGCAGTACTTACCAGAAATTCACGATTTAGTATAAAGTTCGAGTGTGCTAAACATATACTGCAGTTACACGTGAATTTTTTGTTATAATCAACTAAAAAGTCGCTTTTATAGCCGCTTCAAACCAGGAATCGTGACTTTGGGTAAAGTTAAATCAAATTTCATTTATATTTTTCTTCAAATGCTCATCTTTAGAGTGGAATTTGTCAATTGGAACTAAATATGTTAAAAATTGCACACATTAACGTCATTGTATTGCATTCAACATTCAACCGCCTGGAAAATCAATGCTTTGCGCTTTTGCTATAGGATGAGAGAGAGAGAGAGAGAGAGAGAGAGAGA
>JAQIVF010001284.1:0-14828 GCA_034698365.1 Steganacarus magnus
GGTTCGGTTATTTTTTAAAAAAAAATTTTAGCGGTTCGGGTCGGTTAGACAAGTGTCAAACCGACGACAACTTTACTTCACACATCGTGATTCCTGAATGTGACAGTACTATACTGTAGTATTAATAGATAATCCATAATTCAAACAAATAAGTTACTGCAGAGTAAAAAATTAATAACTTTTGCGCAAACAGTATTTTGTTTGTTTTAAACGCTTATTTTCTAAATAATTTCTAAAGAGTCGTTTTTTTAAAAAATATTATTTAGTTGTATATTTTCTTTACCAAATGAATACTTTATATTGCTATAACTTTCCGACGAACGGTGTTTTGAGGCTTAATAATGAAAGTTTGCCAACAGCTAACGAAACTATAATAAATGTGACACCATTTTGGACTAATTTAAAACCATACATCACTTACGACGAAAACCGGTTATGCGGTGTACTGATGAAATTCTTAGCGGAATTAGCGATTAAGTATGGATATAGGTATAACCCAGTATTGCAGCTGCCAATGATAATTCGTGATTAATTATGACAATATATATATATATATATTTTTCAGTCTTCACCGAATAGAAAGAAATAGCACTCTATTTACCGAAGTAGTAAACTTAGTCGAAAAGAAGAAGTTGGACTTCTATTTGTCACCGATATCGCAGACATACGCCGAAATTAATCGCTCTCACGAGCGACCAATTAAAGTGAGCAAATCACTTGGAATGCGGTACGGTTTCTACATTGTGTCGATCGTCAAACCCGAGCAATGGCCAGCATTTAACTTTTTCGGCTGCTATCAGCCCAGTGTTTGGCTAACAATACTGATCTCAATAATTTTAATCTCATCATTGATAGCATTGAGCGAAAGAGCTATTTGCGCGGTTTGCGCCAATATCTGGCGATTCACCTGTATTCTATTATCGCAGCCAATCAAAATCAAAAGCGAGAAAAATCGAGCTAAAAGTAGTTTTCATAAGAATATTTTACTCGGCATTTGGCTTCTGTGTTGCATATTTTTATTGTCAAGTTATTCTGGCGATTTATTGCGATTTTTTATGCAATCGTTCAATAGTGGCGTTATTGACAGTTTTGATCAGCTGTTCGACCGAACAGACATCACTATTCTCACACCGTATGGCCAGTATTTCCACAAATTTGTAAAAACCTATAAGAAAACTAATCGCATGGCTAAGTCGTTTAGCACTCGTTTACAAGTGATTGATCGCAAACTGGTGATAGTTAATCAAACACATCCGTTAACAGTGCAGTTGATTAGTAGATTGCGGTCAGGAAAGTATGTGTTAGTGATGGATAAGTCGCTACTAGAGACCTCTTTCGCTCAGTTTCGAACAGAATGGACAGATCAGTTGAGGCGTGAACTTTATGTATCGCGATATGGTTTCGTACTCAACTTCTATTCGCTGTATATCTCGCACTTCAATTCACAATTAGAGCGCAACATTAATAAACAGTTAGTATTGAAAATTCTCAATTATTTTATATAATTATATTAAAATAATTATAAGTTTTATAAAGATTTCTTTATAAAAAATATATATATTTTCAACAATTTTTAAATTTCAGAATCACTGCGTTAACTGAAAGCGGTGTTTACGAGCACTGGATATCACGGACAGAGGGACTGAAAAGTGATATTCTTAATACGAGAAACTGTTCGTACGTCAAACTTGACTTTAATCGACTGAAAGGCATTTTTTACATCTATTTGATCGGAACACTATTCTCGATTATTCTGCTCATTTATAGCATTTTTCTTTCTAGTTTCGATGCTAATATGTCATTCCTGTTTATTAGACTCCCAAACAAGCCCCAGATTTTTCAAGCCCCTCACCCCAGACAAAACTCTTCGGGATGGGCAGGATTAGGGAATCCTGAAATTAAAAAAGTTGGCCCGAGCCGTGCTTTAAGTTTATAAAAAGGAAGTATTTTCTTATATATATATATATAATATGGTAAATAGAGATAACTAGTATAACTTTTTTTTTGTATAAAATGCATTTATATTTCTGTAGTCTATTTTGATCACTTAATGATTGAGTGAAAATAAATGTTAATTATTAGTGAATGTGTCACACCATGTACTTCACTGAACTACAAACTAGCTTTTATTTAATAAAAGTAGCGTAAATGTATCGCGAAATATTATGTGTGTTAATTGAAGTTACTGACGTAATTTACATTCTCTTTAATTAATTTCCTATAAATTATTCCGATATTACTTTCGTTAGAAAAACTATTAAATAAGCAACAATACTATTAACAAGTAAAACAATTAACAGAAGATAGCGAACAGTAATTATGATTAAGTTGCGAGTTTGCAATACTCAAAGTGCGTCAGCGAACGACTGTATAAATAGATTGCTTATTTATAGAGAAAACATAATTCTGAAATTATCGAAACCACCGCTAAGTGTTATAAAGAGAATGATATAAGGGGGCAACAAATTCATACTTGCAAACATAAAATCTTCTTTAGAAAATATTTTAGAGCACAATTAAAATCATTACTTTCTTTATAGAAATATGTGGGAAAAAAATAATTATTAAAATCTAAGAATCGAAAAATGTACGTAAACCGCACGAGTTGTGCGAAATAGAAAAAAGATTTAATTATTTTATTAAAAGAACGGCACAAAATATGAGTAAAATTACAAGTAAACTTAATATAAATACCTGATTAAATTAAAACAATTTCATAATTTAGAAACATTTAATAGTTAATTGACGATTATTGAGGATTATTGTTCAAAAATTGTGATTCGCATAATTAAAATGTATTTAATTATACTATAAGAGTTTAAACTGAGAGCCAAAATATTGTTTGTCAGCAATATTGTGATCGAATTACAAACCACACAAGATTTCCAAGACAAATCAGCAGAAATATTATGAGAAATCAGCAGATAAATAAAAACGTTTTTCACTTCATATGTTTGTAAACCAAGGTTATGATTATTTTTCGAAAGAAAGATAACAAAGTGAATTATGGAAAGATAATTTTTTTAGTATTGAATAGTCAGCGCTGTGTTCTCTTAAATCAGTGCTAATCATATGTTTCTCACGGTTTTTTCTTTCTCTCTATGTTTAAGTTTCTCTATTTTTGTGTCTTTTTTTTAAAAAAAATCTCTTCTCACTTATTATTTTGAATCTTAAAATAATTTAAGCGTAATTTATATAACAGCTAAAACACATTATTTCGTAAAATGGATTTTGGTTTACTTATAGTGTTTATAATTATTTGTTTATTTGTTTTGATCACTTATAAAATTGGTAAGTTTACAGTATTCTAATTTTATAGTTTGCTACTGTGTGATACTTTAGTGGACATATGTTTGCGTAGTGTTTAAATTCAGTGTGTCCTAACATTGAAACTATTATACCCACTAAATGCACACTTGCTATCAATAGTCCTAAATTATTCATAAAATTGTATTTATAATTGTTTTGAAAATTTTGTTACCAAAAGACTAATTAATAGCTCACTTTTATTAATGTATAAACAGAAAACACGAAATTGCTTCGCAAACTTAACACGCGATGCTTAAGCGCATGGAATCGCGATGTAAAGTTCTATTGTTGCAACACGTGTTCGGTTAAGAAAAAGATTACACTGTGTGCGGAGTGTTTCTGGAATGGCAATCACGTCAGCCACGACTATAGTTTTTATGTTAGCGTATTCGCCGGTAGTTGTGATTGCGGTGACGCTAATCTAATGACTAGTAAAACATTTTGCAAACATCACGCGAGTTGTGATCGTTATGCTAATAGTGGTGATTATAAATACGTTTTGAAAGACGAGCGACAGACTGAAAAGATTGAGCGATTGCTTAGTGTGGACAGAGTTGAGGCGCAAACATTGACCGACACTAATCTCAGACTCGGTTATGTGTCGGAACTATCGTACACCGGAAAACTTATTGTCGATTATTTTACTAATAGTCAAGTGAACTCTGATTTCGTGCTCAAATTAAAACACGTTTACTCAGTTTATTGTGTCGGCCAACAACAACAACAACAATATGGCAACAATCATAAAACAGAAAAATTTGCGAACGAAACTCGTATGCTATTGTGGCACGGAATCAAAAGCGATCAATTGATAGACGTATTTAAAACCAGTCTTAAACTTAAGCGATCTGATGGCAGGTATGGAATAGGAATTTATTTCGCCGATCGTGTGACGAGGAGCGCATATTTTTCGGACTGCGGTTACGATCAGACTGGCATTCAACGAAAGTGTGGCCTACTTTTGCTTTGCGAAGTTGCGGTCGGAAACATGTATATTATTCGCAATATAGTTTACGATAGTTATTATATTGCTTATAGAAAATATCTTTGCAAAAAATGTTAATTACTATTTTTTAAACACTAGATTTGAAACAAACAACGAACATCAAGTTTTAACAGAGCCTCCGTTAGGTCACAACAGTGTCAGAGGTCGTGGTAAGTATGTGCCGAAATTTGTGCAGTTCTGCGCGTTCAAGAACACGAGCGCAACTGTGGTTCCCATCGGCAAAACTGTTTTATCCGATCACTTATTTACTAATTTGTTTTTCAACGAATACGTGGTTTACGACACTAGCCGTGTGTCAGTTAAGTTTATTGTAGAGTTTGATCGATTCTCAAAAAACCTATTTCAATAAAAATCAATTTCATTGTATTAAGTGATGGTTAGAACTGTTTTTTACCTCCCGAATAAAAATAATAAATGGCGAAAAAAATTTAAATTTACTCTCAATACGAATTTTTTTGTGAGCTAAAAACATCAGAATAAACAAGAATGCAAATAAATAATTATTTTATTAATATTTTTATAATATAGTGATGGAAGAACGAGTTACCTTTCAAATTCAAATTAATCGGTGATATGTTTTACCATTCATTTTGGTGTAAACTAAAGTTATTTGTTTAGTCTTATTATTTCATTATTAATATTCTTTTATTAAAATAATATCAAACAAAAAATACTGTGCGCCCTATTAATAACAACACAGTTAACGTGTTTTAATGTCAAAAGTCAACATGTTTTTAATAATGTGTTAAATTATTAATATCCAACACATTTTTCGAAAATACAAAATTCTGCGAAGTTTTTTAAAATAAAAAATAAAATCTTAGTTTATCGATACGGACCACTTGTTTATTGCGCTTTACTAAGTGTTACTAAAATCTTAATTATGGAAAATTTTGGAGAATTTTGTGTTGAAAAGAATTTTTATATGAAAGCGATTGGCTTTTATCGATCAAGAAAACATTTATTGAAACTGCTTTCAAATTATTAATTTTCTGCGTTATGTTCTATCAAATCATTCGCGTTTCTCTCGACTATTTCTCTTATCCATATTACGTGAAACTTGAGTTGACTAACGATCAGAATAAAGAGCTGCCATCAGTTACCATATGTTTTCACTATAAAAGTGATTGTCTAGTGTACGAAAACAACAACAATATGGATTAATTGTTGATCAAAATGGACTCATTTTCGAAAGTATTAAAGTTGGACGCTATTCGCTGCCGATTACACTTAACCACTGGTGATTCGAGTGCAGTGAACTGCGAACACGTGGCGAGTGTTGTGCAAACACTTTTGGTAGTTTTCGGTCGAAAGTGTTTCACTTACTTTCACAAAAAACTCACAGATATAGCATCAGCCGCGAGAGTCCACAATAATGGTGGTATTGATTATATTAGCTATACTTTCAATTACAGTTACATATTGAGCGCAAATTCGTGCTTTGTATCGAAATCGAATTTATTCGGGTAAGTAATGAGGAAAGAAAATTATTTGTCAAAATCGGTTTAAATTAACTGTCAAAAAATAGATATGGTATAGCAAAACATTCTTCATTGTCTTTGCAATCGTCAATAACTAATCAAATACTAAGTCACGGTTCCTCACAGAAGTCACTAAAATACAGCAAAACTGTGGTGAATTCGTTGCGTTCGCCGCACAGCACTGACTGTGGCATTAATTTTGTTGATGGCAGCGATGTAAATGGAGATTATGATTATTTCGAGGAATGCAGTAAAAAATGTTTCGAAAAACAACTGTATGATACCGTTCAGTGTATTCCGTATGAAAGCTATAAGAAATACCGAAATGTAGAAATATTTAATCATCGTTTGACAGTAGTGTATCACAATTACTCCAATCAAACAACAGAAAAATATGCGAAAATATGCGGCAAGAACTCAACAATTAATCAGACTACTGTTAAAATAAATTGCGCGCATTGTAAACGAAACTGTCGTCAAGAATATTTTGAAGCGCTAAGCTTTATTGCACCGATTACTGATACAGATCAGAAAAACAATGACATAACGAAACATAAACTAAAAGTGAAACCAAGTCTGAAACCAGTGATGACTTACGATCTTAAAGCTGAGTTCAATTTTGTTTCATTTGCGTCAAACGTTGGAGGTTTGTTAGGTTTGTGGTTGGGTTTGGCAGTGATCGACACCTACCGAGTGTTTGTCAGTTCAGTTAAACTAATGAAACTAATTCTAAACATTCTCTATGAACGTATTTATGACGCACTCGAACAGTCTAACAATACTAATTGTCTGTATGCGATCGGTTATCTATTTCGTCATCTGATTCACGCGTTGGATATTATCAAACAAATAAACTGGAAGTTGTATTTTAATATACTCTGCACGATAGCACTAGTATTTCAATGTTTGGAGGTAACAGTCGAATATTTATCGTTTAAGACAGTGGTTTCGGTGGACGAACTCTTTTATATTAGCAGTGAAAATCAAGTCGAGTTTCCATCGTTCGTTATTTGCTATGATTTAACGAAGAAACCAAATAAAAGCTTATTAATTGATTATTATAATTATTATTATTCAAAAGTCGACATAAATCTCAAACTAGACTGTTATGTTGACGTCGATGGTCATCCAGTCGGTTACGTTCACTGCGCTGACATCGAGAAACCATTTTGGAGCAGAATAGCGAATCAAGTTTGTTACACACTTTTAGGCAATTTAAGTAAACACACAAACAATGTGAGCGCAATCAATGTCAGTGTATCTAATTTTCGTCCATACGTTAAAGTTTGGTTCGATCACCGAATTAATAATAATAATAATAATAGTTATAACTATAATCTTAACTACACGTATCACATTAAACCAGTGAACTATATTAGTTTTGCGCCGTACAATGACCAGATTTTTGCCGCAAAGTCACAGCGAACTGACATAATGTATAGAAAAATGAGAGTAATTCTGTTAGAATCGCCGTACGAAACAAATTGCCGCGAATATTTGAACGAAACGCGAGACCAGTGTATTAATAAGTGTTTCATAAATTATTACAATTGCATTCCTTTGGTAAATAATTCGGTTGCTCTGCTGGTTGACGGCAAATTTAATTTATGCCCAAATTCGTCGATAAGTATTGACATAAATAAGAGAAATTCTATGTGCAGTCAATTGTGTTTAACTGCTTGTTCTGAAGTTTACTATATTATTAGTAGCGTTCATTTTTCTCCATATAACTATGAGGATGACTATGATGTCTATATAGATTCTATAAAGGAATTGCAACAAAGGAATCGATTACGGAATAGCAGTTCATCGTTCACTGTAAGTGCGGTTATAATGAAAATGCGTACAAATTAGTTAAATGGAAAATTTTCAGAGGATTAGGAATAGTAGATATAATGCTTAACACACTCTTAGTTGTCGCGTCATTTTTTATTCTTAACAAATATCATATAATACTGCGATTCACTCGTATTTTGAATAATTTTGCTGTTGAAGATGAATACTTTAGAATAATATTTTAGATCCAAATAGAATATAATTGTTTTATCCATTATTAAACTATAAATGCATTTTGATAATTACTATCAATAGCCTATCAAATAGTGTATAGTTTCCATACGAAGTTTTTAAATTCAATTGCATTTCGATTACATCTATCAAAAAACCTTTACTACTGTTCCATTAGAGTATAATTTAGTTAATTTAGATGTTTTTTCTTTAATGTGAAATACATTACAATTAATAGAACGATGATTTAAAAATTGAAATGTCCACATTCTTGCAGTGGAGAAGATATAAAAACGTGAGATATTGATAATAATAATAGAATTTTTTTAAGTTACTTAACTTAGAGTTGATAATTAAAAAAACCCATATAATCTCTAATTGAAGGAATCATTTGAGATGATCAATACGATTATGATTAAAATGATTGAAAACTTTTATCCAGTCTATACACACAAACCATTGGTAATATTTAATCAATACTTGACATCAATCGGTGGATTAATGGGTTTATGGAATGGAATATCGTTTTTGGATTTTAAAGAAAAATTACGACTCATTTTCACAGCTATCGTAAAACGAATTAAACTCGAGGAAAAAGTTCTGAAACTTCGGTACATATTTAAAAAATGCTTTTCTATTGGCAATAAAGTAAAGGTAACACAAATTTTGAAAGTTTGAGAAATATTTGTTTTACTCGAAACGTGTCGACGTCTATCACATAGGAAATTCAATTTTGTTAAAATGTATATACAGTTTGAAAATTTAATGTTTAAAATTCATAGTTAATAATAATAATAACAATATCTATAATGTCTATAATATCACGCGGATATCTTCTCAAGTAATATCTTTCCGTTGTAAGAATCACTGTCAGACCTATAGGTTTTATCAATCTAATCAAACAATTAACAATTTAAATAATTAACAAAACATAACGAAAAAAATTTTTTATCCAGATTTTATTGATATCAACTGTTACTGTGTATTATTTACTCATACATCCAATAACTATTCTCACCTCATATCTGAAGTTTGATTCGGACATCAAGATAGCAGTGCAGCATTCGAGTATCGATTCAGTGCCCATACCGTCGCTAAAAGTTTGCGTTCACTTGTATTACTCGAAACTATTCACCGAAAGCTTTTCAAGCAATAAATATAACGAATTTAAGCGATACAATCATAACGACTATGTTTTTAAATTCGTTGAAACGAAAAACGATTGGAAAAAATCTGCATTACTGCACGAATACAGCAGAGAGTTTAGCGAAAATCATTTCGATTTGAGATTTTTTGGTCAACTAAACGACTCGTACCATATTTATGGTGATTCTCCAGTTGTTAAACGAGTGTTTGAAGAGATTTACTTTTACCGACAATTGGCAAACGAGAGATACAAATGCATTGCATACCTGTCGTCGTTACAGAATAACAACAACAACAATAATAATAATAATAGGTTTGAACCTCAATTTTCAAAGTCCGTCACCGATAATATATTCGCGAATATCGCCGCAAAACGTGACGTTGAATTTGTTCTATTCATTCATAGTTCGCGAACACTTCGGTTCGATATCAATGTATCGGAAAGTTTGTACATAGTTTCGCAAATTTTAGCCTTAATTGGATTTTACTGTAAATCGAAAATACACTTACAATATCCGTATAAATCGGATTGCAGTTATTATTATGTTAATAATGCTAATCATCATCAAAACACTGAAACTTTGCCAAATTCACGCGAACAGTGTGTGAGAAAATGTCTGATTCGAAAGTTGGCGCAACAGTTTCGGTGTCAACTTTTTGCTGAATGGCGATGGCATTGATAGCGAAGACAATGCCACAAATCTTGACTATTGTTTGGGCGAAACGCTTCTCAATAGAAATTTTCACCATTTTTACAATGGCTTTAGCAAAGTATGCCGCACTCTGTGTCCGAAAGACTGCGCGGAATACGAGTATTGTATCTCGAAATTCGAACTTTTCGAGATACACCACAACCGCAGCACCGAAATCGAGTTATCGCAGGTGAAACTGTACGTCGACTCGCAAACGCCACTCGTATCGTACGTGGAAAGCGAGTCAATGACAATGGACTATCTGTTTGTCTATATCGGCGGTTTGTACGGAATGTTTACCGGAATATCGTTCTATTCGTTTAGGATTTATTTCAATCAACGAAATTACTTTCGTTTGATGATTGTTTTAAACCACTTTATTGTTATTTTCGCTCTAAAAATCATCAAAATTTTCTCTGAATTTTGTCTCGTAATGATTGCACTTTTATATCAAGTTTTGAATATTATATCGAATTTTTATAACAAATATCATCACACTTTTAGGCTGAACTAAATCTCAGATAAACTAATAATAAACATAACGATTGTGTTACACTAAAAATGTTGACAACTTATAAGTTATAACTAAAGAGCGGATTATCACATAAAAACTTATTAAAGAATAATAATATTTTAAGGCTAAAATAAGAAAAATTTGTCGTTTAAATCCTTTGAGTTTTTGAGACCCCTGTAATAAATGCCCAAAATGTAGAAAAATTATAGCTTAATTCCGATCAGATTTGACCCCATCTGAAGATTTTTAAGATTAAAACTTTGGACAGGAGTGTAACTATGAAATATTTCTTTAAAAATCTAAACTGAAGTTAATTATTCTAATGAAAAAATAGTGCTATAAAAATAAAATAATCAGACATCAATATGCGATAAAAATAGATAAACTAATAAAAGAATATTCAAGGATTTTTTTCAATTTTTGCGAGAATATATATTCGCAGAGTTTAAAAATTTTCGAGAATAAAAATCCACTCTTTAGTTATAACACAAGCACACATTATCACTATTTATTTGCCCACATGTTTCACTTGATTTCATTCAGTTTTGATTTGTGTTTGCAATTTGAATTTACTTATGAATTCGAATATATTTCTATACAGTATATACAAAAAAATTAGTCTATGTTAGTTAATTAAAAAAATACATTTATTATAAATCATGTATATTTATTTTGTCGTTTAAAAAATTTTTAATTAATGTTTTATTATTATAATCATACATATACCCCGCTCCAAACCTATAGGGGTCCTTTTAAAAAAAATTCTCAAAATTCTTGAGGGGGTGTCAAATCTCACCGGATATAACCGACAATTTTTAAAATCTCGATTGGGGATCCTGAACCAGGCAGGACCTTCCCCCCACTATGTAACTATTGGTTAATGCCACCCAATGTTATTCTAAGTATTTTGTATTACAAAGTTTCAATCTTTAAAATTTAATAAATCGGCATAAAATAGTTCACTAATGAACGAGTGTTAGTAAGTTATATATTTAATAACACATTTGACAAATTCATTAAAAATCACTATTTTAAGTTTATGTCAAACTTTCGATTTATTTAAAAAATTTTTACATTTTTAAAAATTGTTTTCATTAAAATTGCATTGCACTTTGTGCGGTATATTGTGGTGTTTTTCATTCTGTATTCTCTTTCATTTTTCAAATAATATTACTAACGTTACTATGTTGTCTACAGTACAGTGTTTTTTTACTGCTGTTGTCCTCATGTAATTTACAATTGAATTTATAACTTAATTTCTGGCAATTTTTTTTAAATTCTAGTTAAAACAAAATCTAGAATAGTTTTGAAAACGAATCATTCTGTTCTGTGCATTAAAATTGTGTAGTTTTAGTTTATTAGATGTTACAAACTCTTTCCCACAATTATTGTAACCGCATTTAAATAACATTTCTTTGGTGTGAATATACTGTTTGTGTCTTTTTAACTCATGTGATGTAACAAAACTCTTAACACATTCATTATAACCACATTTATACGGTTTATAACCAATGTGTCGATTTTTATGTATAGATAGTTTAACAGAAGTTACTAACTCTTTTCCACAATCATTGAAATAGCATTTAAAAAGTTTTTTTTGGTGTGAATATACTTAACATGTAAATTTAAATCAATAGGTGTCACAAATTCCTTCAAACAACCAGTAAAACGACAATTATATGTTTTGAGACCAAAGTGTCTAGTTTTGTGGTGCGATAGTTGAGTTAGAGATGAGAATTTAGGCTGAGCCTAAGACTTATCAAGAGTCTCTAGGCTGACAGACTTGTAGATGTCGTAGGCTTTAGGCTTAGGTTGATAAAAAACAATAGGCTTAGTCTTAGGCTCAGCCTACGAGTCAAAAACTTAGGCCGCCTATTTAGGCTCATTAAAAATTTAAACGCCGAATACAATTGAAATTAATAATAGATTTTAATATTAAAAATTCTTCCATTTTTTTAAAATTGAATACGGCTAATATTTATATTTCAATTTAAGTGTCAAATTACTGAAACATGAATTTTTTAATTTTTAATTAATGAAAATTTTATACTAAGTTATATTTATTTTTTAAAGAAATTACGATATAGAGTATAGCCTAGAAGTTAGGCGGCCTTTTTATAGACATGTCTGTTGGAGCCTAAGCCTAACATTTCTTCCAAGTCTTAGGCTTAGGCTCAAGCCTATAGCCTATGAAAAATGTAGGCTTAGGCTCAGCCTATAGAATAAGCCTAAGGTTAGGCGGACTAAAATGCTCATCTCTAAGTTGAGTATAAGTCACAAACTCTTTTCCACATTTATTGTAATTACATTTAAATGACTTTTCATTTGTGTGAACATTTTTGTGTTGCTTTTGTTCATATGATGTCACAAAACTCATGTCACACCCATTATAATCACATTTATATGGTTTATAACATAGATGTGTCGAATTTTATGTATAATTAAATCAGTGGAACATACAAACTGTTTTACACAATTATTATAATCGCATTTAAATAATTTTTCTTTGGTGTGAATTTGCTTTATGTGTCTCTTTAAGTCAGTCTTACAAAACTCATGCCACACTCATTATAATCACATTTATTCGTTTATAACCAATGTGTCGATTATTGTGTTCATTTAGTGCTCTCGCTTTGTTTTAAATCTTTTTCTCGCATTCATTAAAACCACAAGCAAATAATTTCTGTGTGCTATGAATTTTTAAATGCTGTATTAAATCTGATGGTCTTTTAAAACTTTTATTACAATCTTTAAATTGGCATTTATATGGTTTGATGTTTCCGTGAATTCTCTGGTGGTTTTTTAAATATTTGCTATTTTTAAATCGTTTATTACACTTTTTGCATAATAAAGTATAATTAACTTTCTTATTAATTTGAATATTTTTCAGTTCAGTATTTGTTTTAAACGTAGAGCTACTCTGAGGCAAAACATGATTATATTGTATTTGTTTTGTGTGAATTAATTGATGCGAATTTAAATCTTCTGTTGAAGTAAAATGTTTGCCACACCGATTGCACACATATTTTTGATAACTAACTGTAAATGAATATTTTGATGAATTTTTAAATCGGAAAACAGATTAAATGTTTGTCGATATTGAGGCCAAACGCATGTGAATGGCTTTGGTTTAGTGTAGAGATGAAAGTTTAGGCAGAGCCTAAGGCTGCAATAGGCTCTAGGCTAACAGACTTGAGTTAGTTGTAGGCTTAGGCTGCATAAAAAACTGTAGGCTTAGGCTTAGGCTCAGTCTATGACTCACAACCTTAGGCTTAGGCTCAGCCTATGACTCACAACCTTAGGCTTAGGCTCTTAGGTTATAGCCTCAGCCTAAAACCTTATGCTTTATCAAATAACATTATAATTCTCAAAATATTATATATTTTTATCAAAAAATTATCTTTTGGTGCCTAAAGGTTAGCCCGACTAATTTAATGTACAGACTGCAGTTTTAGGCTCCTAAAATATGAAGGCTAGGTTTAAGCCGAGAGCCTTCGAAAAAATGTAGGCTTAGGCCAGCCTACAGTTTAAGCCTAAGTTTAGGCGAACTATATCTTTCATCTCTAGTTTAGTGTCCGATGTATGGTGTGATTTAAAATCAACAAAATTATTAGTCTTGTAATTACATTCTTTATAAGTACATTTGAATTTAAAACAATCTGAATGAATCAGTTTGAGTTGAATTAAATCGTTTTTTAATTTAGTAGTATATAAACACTGTTCACATTTATATTTGCTTTCATTGATAACGACTTTACTCGAGTTAAGTGTCGCATCATAGTTACACAGACTACAAACCTCTAGGGGGGGGGCCTCTCACAAAAATTCTCAAATTTCGAGGGGGATCAAAATCTCACCGGATTTAAACGACAATTTTTGAAAATCCCGATATTCTTGGGGGGGTCAACCCTGGGCAAGCCCCCCCTCTGTGTAACTATGGTGTCGCATAAAATTATATTTGCTTTAATTTTTGTAATGTTTGTGAAATCACATAACAAGTTGTTATCTTTTTTATCTGTAATAGAGAATCTCAAAAATTTAGACTCTAAATTGTGTGTCGCTATGATTTTTATATATTTTATATATGCTGCCATATATCTTATCCATACAGTACGGCTATAAGAGATAAAAGCGAGAAAAACTGCGTTAATAGTGTAATGCACAGTCACTGAGAGTATCGATTGTGCAATTAATTGATACATCGCGAGAAATTAAGCGTACATAAGTAGATAGTATTGCACAATCGATACAATCGATACTCTCAGTGACTGTGCATTACACTATTAACGCAGTTTTTCTCGCTTTTATCTCTTATAGCCATGCTGTATGATCTTATCTAACATTTTTATAGTCTAGACAAAGGTTTTTGGCGCCAAAGGAATACAACGTGAAATGAATACAAACATTTGTTACATTATTTAACCATTATTGGCATTACTTGTTTTACTGCTAATTTATGTCTAAAAAACGCATAATCATTTTATTCATAACAGTCAGGGTCTGCTCTCTTTTTAAAAAACAAAGAAAAATCAAAAATTATGAGTTAAAAAATAGATACGTTTAATGTAACGAAACGATTTTAATGCAGACGTTAAATATTATAGCAATAGTGAGGCCATAATTCAATTTGTTAGTGTATTGTGATGTGTGATTGTTTTATTATAACTATTTAA
>JAQIVF010001285.1:0-14824 GCA_034698365.1 Steganacarus magnus
TATTACTTTAACGTTCAAAGTAAATTTAAAAATCACTAATAAAAACACTTTTAAGTAAAACTAATAAAATTGATAGGATTGAAGTTATCTAAATGTGAGCGAAGCGAACCGTGAAATCCTAGTTTAATGTATGATTTTCAACAATAATGCATTTCCTAAAAATATTGTTAAGCTATAATTGAACGTTAAAATTATCTGTATTAAACAAACCTAAACAATAAAAATTATTTTCTTCTAACACTAATGATTGTAAAAAAAATTAACAAAAAATTGTTTGAAAAAATTAAAACACAGTTATTAACGATTTTGCCACATCTTTATTCGCATAGATCTTGATATAATGGCCGACAAAGAAGATGATAGCAATAATAAAATCTCCGAAAACTCAACCGGATTTGAATGGAGAGTGGAAGAAGAAGAAGACGAAGAAGAGATAGAAAATAATGACACAAATCAAATCGCAGAGAATGAACAACAAATGGCAAAAGTTAATGAACCGATAGGCGATCATCCAGTGCTGACAGAAGAGGACAGACAACTGGTGGGCATCGAAGTGGCGTTACATAAACTTGAGAATCAAGTGTTACCACAACCACCAGGTAATAATGAGATACAGATAAACGATATTATGAATAATGGCGAAGAGAATTTCGAGAATCCTAATGATGAGGAGGAAGAAGTGGAAGAAAATATGGTTAATGCGATCGGTGCGCGAGGAATTTTTCTTCGTAATCTGGATAACGAGAATCGCATGCGACCACAGCTTTTGCCGAATTGGCTTCCAATCAGAACTGAAGAAACATTTATAGTGGACGAAGACAAGGATGAAGTTATTGTTGATGATTACGTACCGACAGATGAATATGTGAATGTTTTACGGTTTGGTTTGAAACGATTCAAAGAATCGAAAGCATTGCAGAGATTGGAAGAACTTTCGGCTGTGGACACGAATGAAGAGGTTAGCAATCGAGTGAAATGTGACGCATTCAATGTTTTGGGAGATGATGTGATGTCGGATCTGTTCAGTTGTTTCACGTTTCAGGGAAAAGTTGTTCTGTCTCTGGTGTGTCCGCAATGGCGCGAACAAATCAGTGAAGTGTTTGCCAATCACTCACTCACCAATCAATCGTACGTCTGGTTCAGTAAAAAGTATGATTCGATGCCACGATTTCTGCCAATCGTTGATTGTTGTGACAGCTGTCACCACATAATCAATGAAGAGCATTGTATTTTGTTTCCAAAAGCACAAATCGATACCATTGTTGACAGTTTATTGGTTTTGACACCGAATTTGAAGTGTTTGCGAATCACGAGGTTTGTTATGAACAGTTCGAAGATAATCCAAGATTTAGGACATCTGTGTCCACAACTAACACACATCGACTTCACAGAGTGTTCACACTTCACTAAATCTGTTGCGTTCGAGTTAGCGAAACAGTTTCCTAATTTGCGTCATTTAATTCTCGCCAACACTGGTATTGACGATCACTTCTTAGCAGAGATTGTGTATGGCATGAGAAGATTGGTTACTCTTGTGGTAAACTGTACTCGTATTACAGGCGAGTGTTTACCAAAGATTACAACAACTATCGAAACACTAGACACTCGTAATTGCATTGATTTCAGATCACAAGCATTTCAAACATTCAATGCTAATATCAAACATCAAAATCTGATGCATTTAAAAGCGAACACAGGATTAGATTGCGAATCGTTTACAACCATTTGTCTCACACTTCAATATTTAGTGTCACTTGAATTGGATAATCCTTGGAATCACAGCGACATTTCAGACATCGATTTCTCGCAAATCAAGCATTTATCATACTTGCAATCATTGAAGATTGGAAAAGGTGTGCAACTATCAAAGTCATCATTCAATGATATATTGAAGGCATGCAAACAAATCACATCATTCTCTGTTGTGTCGCAACAAAACACATACAAAATATCGGACAAAGAATTTGCACAAATATCTGATTATTGGCCACATTTGCAACGATTAGAACTGATAGACGTGTCGAGCATCGGAAATATGACCATTCAATCGATATCTAAATTACAGGAATTGTATTATCTTAACCTTAGTTCGTGCGTAAACATCGAAGACTCGTTTGTGTCACAGTTTCTATCATCGAATCTGTCACTTGATTCCGTAATACTTGACAGATGCGAGAAATTATCGCATCAAACGCTTGAATCTGTTGTTATCAAAGCATTCAAAATGAATGATCGCGTTCTTCGCGTGTCAATGATTCGTTGCGATTTGAAAAATGTGCGATATTTGAGGACAACTAATTTGCCGAAAAATCTTCGTCTCACATTTTCGAGCGCTTTTGCGCGAAAATTCTGCACTTTTGATGGACACCGAACCAGTTATGGACGTTTCAGAAAAATTTATCATTTTATGAATGATTATGAGTGTTAAGTGTTGTTCGAAAAATCGAGTGAAAACAAAACAATTAAATGAGATAAAAATAAAGTGAATAAAATTTTTAAAAATTTGTAACAAATTGTGTTTCAATTTATTGATTTATTTTTTCTGTAGTGATTGCGTTATTTTTTTTGCATTACTACGCAGCGAATGCAAGAATTTGCAAGACACTTATTATTAGTATAAATTATATTGACTTTCTTTTCTTGTATTATTTATATAAAGCTATTGAGTTTAAAATTATCAATTTTGTTTTGTTTGTTATTTTGTGTGTTTACTTATTTATTATTGAGTTGAGTTGTATGTGTTCATTGATTAATCACTCTTTTCTTATATGTATTAATTTTATGAATGAAACAGAAAAATTCAATTGAACTTTAAAGAAACTAAAGTGCATCAAAAAATAAGTATTTCAAATATTTATCACAAAATTTATCGTAAAAAAGTTTTTTAAAAGTTTTTTAAAAGTTTTATGTTTTATGAATAAAATCAGTAGATGGCGCATAAGTTTACTATAGAGTATTTACACACATGCGTTTGTTTATGACCTGTTCCGTTATATTGACAAAATAAAACTTTCATTTCTCAATGAATTTGCAATAAATATTTTTTAATAAATTACAATGAGTTATAATATAAGTTTACTGTGTTAAGATTTTATTAATTACATTTGTATATATTAATTTTTAGTTGTCAAACCGGATAGAATCTTAAATAGTTAATCGCTCTTATAAGTTCTGTAACATCATATCTTTAAAACACATTTAGAAGTATTGCTTTTTGAAACCAGTATTTGAATTCTTTGTATCAAAGTTTATCTTATACGCGCTGACATTACGATCTAACAGTACATCTATTTTCATTATATTTTTTGTTTTGTTAATTTAAAACAATTTCTTATTTAGATATTTTTGAATCATATAATTTCGAAACGCATTCATTTTCATTCGCAATCATTATTTTGTAATTAAGATTTAAAAATGTGCAAAAACCACATTAATTGATGTTTAAGCTCAACAAAGTTTTCAAAAATCTCAACATTATTCTAATATTATTATACAGTATCTGTTTTTATAACATAAATTAGTGCAAAATTGTCCAAATAATCAAAACAATTCAAATTATTAATAAATTTGTCAAAATGCAATGTTAAATAATTTTATAATGCGTTATGATCTTCAAAAGTGATATCTTTTTTTAGTTAAGTGTGATGTTAAAGCATTAAAACGCAATGAAACAAATGTATTGTCATTAACATTCACATATCACTTAAAATGCTATCGTTTCTTATTAGTTATAACGATAACAATCTCTTAAACCATTGCCCTTAACACAAATTAGTTTTTCTTACATTCAGCTTTTGAATACTTTAACACTTAATGGCAATTTCGTGAGATTAACTTAACACTTTATTACTAAATAATATTTTCCATTCACTTTTAGCATACAGATTTTTTTTGTTGATTTCATTTCTAAATTTAAAAAAGAAGACATATCTTTTTATATTTATTATTTGTCAGAATATTGATTACTGCCTATATTTATAGTTTTATTAAAGTACTTCTGTTTTTTTTGATAATATGCAAAACTCTTTTAACAAAATCAAAAAAGTCTGAGAAAGTTATTACCTTGAGAAGCAATGAATAAGAATTTGTCATTTTATTATTAAGTGATACTCAATCAAAGCATCATTACTGTATAAAGTTATGTGTATTATATTACTTATTATGATAAATAAAATTCAATCGCAAGAAACTGATTGAAATCGCATTTTTAAAAAGTTTGTTCCCATAAAAAAAACTTTTGTTTTTATCCTTAAATTTCAAGTCTGAGCCTAATTAATTCAATCGTATTTAATTAGTGTATATCATATAAAAATTACACATAAAAGCTAATTAGTACCGATAAAAAAATGATTTTGGCAAATGATAATACAGTACATACTGTATATAATCAATCGATTATTATAATAACCTATATTTGTAATTAATTCATCATATATTATTAATTGGAAAACTTATTTATTTTCTTTGGTATCAGTTGTCGATTCACTTTAATTAACAAATGATTTGTTTTTTAAGTTTCCAAAAAACATATCTAAATCTGCAATCTCTTATCGATTGAAAAAGGTTTGTGAGAGATGTGTCAAAATTAATGACTTTATTTTAGAGTATAACAGTATAACATTTACATTTGTACGACAAAACAATACAAACTCGCAAAATAATAACTATGATTAAAGCCAATCATCTTCAAACCTCACCGATTGCGACATTTTCGCTGCAGTTGGAGAGCGAGAGTCATGACTGGCATCATGGCTAACAAGTATTGGTCCTTCACTTATATAACTGTAGGGCGGATAAGGATAATACTGTTGTGGCACAGAATATCGCACAGAAGGATATTTAACATATGTTGTCTCACTATTATCATCTTCGCGTTCCTAAACAATAAATTATTTATTATTATTTTAAAATAACAATCAAAAAGAGTATAAATATTTTTCAAATAATGCTTTAAGCACTCGTGTTTATTTTCGCATCAGTTTTAAAAATATGCGGTGGTGTGTGAAACATTGAAAGCATTTTCAAAAGTATGTTAGTATTAACGTAAATGCTTTTACATAATGATTGAACGGATGTTATTCCGGTTTTTTCACTATAGATAATTATACAGCTGGCGATCTTTATTTTATGTTACCGGTATAGCATTAGACACGCTGTACAGTATAATCAAAATAGAATATCCTAATAAAACTGCAAAAAAACTAGAATAAAAATTAACACACACTGTTTGCCTTTCAAAGATAATTTTGTTTACACAGAGAAAGAGATTAATCTTCAGGTTATTCAAAACACTGAGGCATTAAAAAAATAAAATAATTCAAAAACTTTCTCACAAAGCATTTCAATCCTAACACCACAATCTAAGAGCAAATATTATTATTAATCAGCAAATTATATAAAACGAATGCAAACGTTTGCGCTCTTATCTCCTCTCTATTATTTATTATTACAATAATTATAATTATTATTTTTAAATACCAATTGTTTTGACTAGCATTGACATTGTTTGAAGAGCATTACTAAAACATGCAAACGCGCACACAATAGTTGTTTGCTTAATAACTTGCGAAAAAAATGTAAATAAAAAAATTACTGCTAATCCCAAAACGCATATAAAAAATATTTGCCGTTTGCTTTGTGTCAATTATTATTAAATTTTTACCTGTTGTATGAGATCAGACAATGCGAACGGAGCGATAGCCATCGATGCGTGAACTATAATAGTGACGGCCGCGCATCCGATCCAAACCGCTATCACTTTAACGGTCGCGTTTGACAGCAGTAACAGTATTATTGCGTAGAGAAACGCGCCGAACGTTAGCAGAAATAAATAGGCGAGTATTGCGCCGAATATTCGTAGACACATCAAAGACTCGACGAGTGTGCCCATCAAACCGACGAAGAATATTAGCATCACTACCGACGACACGATTATGGCGTACACGTCGATGCGCGCAGTGGTTTGAAATTTGTTCACTACTGACGAGTGGTTGTTGTCTAGTGTTTCGGACACTAAACCGAACAGTTTGCTGGCGTAGCATATCACACAAATCGAGACCACAATGAACGCGAAACAGTAGAATAGTATCGTGTATTTCAGGCAACAGTGGCCGCAGTGCGCGCGTCGTCTATAAATAAATTTCTTTTAAATATACTGTTAATTCGTTAGGAAAAAAAGTGATATTCTCGATAAAAAAACTCACATCACAGTTAAGCAGCAATTAGATGACATTTAATGAAAAATTAATAAAAATTAATAAACCTATTTATGAGTTATTTTCTAACTCCTAAGAAAAATTTTTTTCTCTCGATAATTTCATATAAACTTTGCAAATAAAATAGTTGTTTTTATAACATCATTAAAAGTTACGTAAAACATATTAAAAATGCAATAAATGGAAAGTGAAGAGAAAGAATAGAGATATTTTTCACTGTGTTTTCAGAGTGCAAACTTAATTGATAGAGAGAGCGAAACGGACAGAGAAAATGAGTGATTAAATATTTTGACCCAAATTATAACTGTATTTAATTAAATATTTTTATATTTTCACTCTCTATTCACTATTCTTTCACTTCTCAATCGTTTTATCACTTTAACGCTGCACACTGTTATTCGCTGTTATTCGTGGTGTAATTTTTTAAATTCTTTCAAACAAAAAAAACTTATTATTATTTAATTAGGTTTTTATTCATTTGGTTTATTACTCTCGCACTCTAACTCGCACTTCAATTATTTGATTAATTGGGTGTTTATCAATGAAATTATGCGATTTTCTTAAGATTATGCTATAATAGAGATTTTGTTTTCAAATGGGAAAAAATTAGCCATAATTAAAAACTTATTTCTAAACCATAGAGGCATACATGAAATTAAATATGACTAATACTACATATGTAGCGCACAGAGTAATTATAGGTTTTGCAGTTAGAATCGAGATTATTCTAGTTTAGCAAAACAATTAAATTGAAAACATAAAAGTAGTGCTAATAAATAATTTCGATTAAAATAATAATAAATAGCTAATAATTAAATAAGCAGACAAATAAAAAGAAAGAAGAATAAAATAACCCAAAGACTAATAAAATTGAATAAATAAATTTTTTCTGATAGTAAACAAAAATGATAGTAAAATACTATATACTGTTTAAAAAAGCATACTTTTTTCCTCTACAATAATACTAATATCACATACCGATTGGACATTTTCTTCGATTGATTGACGTGATCGTAGTAGCAATACTTATAATAGAGATCGTCAACGTATTGCCTGCATATTTGACATTCTCTATTGTAGTACTGGTGGTATTTGTGGCGTTGCATCGCACTCACACTCCGGTCGTTCAGGTGATCATTAGCAGTAGTAGTGGTGAATCTTTTGATGCCATGCTTTGATGGTTTGCTCGTCACTGCACCGTTATTTTGCGCTGCGGTTTTCCTCATTTCAATATAGTAGTGCTAATTTGAAGGAAAAATGTGGAAAGAATTTGCTAACTTTTTCTGCGTATTATTTATTTATTATTATTATTATTAAGATAATTATTAGGTTTTAAACAATAGTCTGTTGAACAACAGTTATGGCTATTAAAACAACTGAAAAAATCGTTGCGATGCATCGCTGTGCACATCTCGTTTTATCAGCTGCGCTCTCGCTTTCAGTTGTTGCTAATTCACCCTAAAAACTATTTAGCATTTTTTAAATGTGCAATTTTTTGTTTATTGAGAGAACATCACACTCTATACCGAACACACTAACTGACACACCGACACACTCTTGTACACACATGCAAACACACACACATACACACAATACCAGAACAATCGTTCCTCAATGACGGTTATGCAAGTTTTATTACGCACGCACTCAACACACTATTCACAGCCGCATTCATATAGTGATATATATAGTTGTATTGAATGAGCCAGAAATTTTCCCCATAGTAGTGAAATTAAAAAATATCCAGTAATTTTGTTTTCGTTCGTGTCCTTCGACTGATTATATCTGCTATTATACAAACATTTTCATTTTTTTATTGTAATAAACGCTGTATTTTTACTCTTTAGTTCACTCTCTATCTTTGCTTTGATTGAAAAATACATAACTTTGGAAAAAACTGAATTCCCTCTCAGTCTCTCACTCACACTTGAATTAAAATGTTTTAAAGTAATAATAACAAACAATAAATCGTTTCTGGACTTAAAATAAGGACTTCTTTTATTTTCTTTTACAAAATATTATTTTATTTTGTTATTTTTTTCCTTTTGAATCTAATTTTATACTCGTTTAAACGGGAAATTTTTAGATTTATAACATAGATAGTGAACTCTTTTTTTATATCTCTTTAAAACATCTTAGATTATAATTAAAGTTAACGTATAATAACTACGTAATAACCAACATATATCTATATTCTAACATATATATATAATACATATAAAGTTGTTTGTACGTGTGACAACTCAACATACATTTTCAAGTACATGTTTTTAATGACTAATAATGATAATCTAATTTTGATATTTATTTTCTCTGAATGAATAAAACACAAATTTAATTGATAAAAATGAAATTATAGAAGAGTTAATTAGTTTCACTAACAGTACTATATCTGTTTATTATTAATTAACATAGAAATTGCGTGTTTATTTAAAATTCATTATTACAGACAGTGGCGTTTCGACTCAAATAGATAGATGTTTACAATTTCGTGTCATACATTTAACTTACCTTTGGTGTAAACATATAACATATAGCTGTTGCTGGTCTACTAGAATAGACAATAAATTGATTGAATCCATTAGTTATTTCTACTGAGTCCAACAATTAAAAGAATACACTAGCAGTTTATTCCACCTAAACTTGATATCGAATTTAGTTTCAAATAACTCATTTCGTTTAGAATCTTAATATCTTTTTGAAATTTGAGAAACTTAAAGGTGTCGAAAACAAAAAAAAATATGGATTTAAAATTGTTAAGAATATTATAAATAAATTAAAAAATAAATGCTAATCATAAAATTCTTCGTAAAAGAAAAAAAGTTTTAAAAGTTTTTAGTTTAAGTATGAAATAAGTAGATTTCGTATATTTTTACTGGAGAGAGAGAGAGAGAGAGAGAGAGAGAGAGAGAGAGAGAGAGAGAGAGAGAGAGAGAGAGAGAGAGATTCATCGTTTACTCACTAAAAGTCTAATTTTGAGTCATTTTTTGCCATCAAAATAGTTCATTGGTTAATAGTTTATTCTGTGAAATATACAATTAAAGTTCACACCATTTTTCAATCACATCTCTCTCGACACGTGTATTATCTTCTAGCGATGGGAATCAAGCGTTTCACTTCATTTATCGATAACATCGATGGCGTACGAGTGAAGCACGAATTAACGAACTCGCGAGTGGTTATCGATGGCCTGAATGTGATGCAATGTTTGTATCGACAACAGTTTGTCGAGAGTAATGACTACTTGTTTGGTGGCAATTACAGCGAATTTACGCGCAGTATCCGGCAATTCTTCGGCGCACTAAAGCAATGCGATGTCGAACCGATTGTCATTATAGGCTCGAATCTCGACGATTACGACGAAGAAAAGCAAGTAAAAAAGTTCGAAAAATCGATCGATATATTGACAAACATTAATAGCGGTTTGAAGGATAATAATTTGATTGACATGAGTAACCAATTCTTAATATTACCATTGTTATTGAAAGACGCGTTTATCGCTGTTTTGGGATCATTGAAAATTTCGAGTTTCATCAATCCATTCAATGCGAACACAAATTTGGTCAAATTGGCGAATTCGCTCAAATGTCCGTTAATCTCTGATTATAGTAACTTCTTTGCGTTTGATGTGACCGAAGGCGTTATTTCGTTCAATACGATGAGGTGGAAAGAACTAACATCGAATTTTAGTGCGAAACACATCGAATGTGAGATCTACTCTATCGAACGATTCGTCGCAAACTTTAATGGATTAAAAAAGAATGTTTTACCGATTTTCGCATCAATTATCGGAAACAAATACAACAGTTTCAAGCCGTTCGAGGATATGCTCTCCAACAACAACTGCTTGGACACTGTGTGCCCGAATTGGAAAGTTAGCGATGAGAAGAAATCGCACATAAATTACAAATTCATATTTAAAGTTCTGAATTGGTTGAGTAAGAAGAATAAAAATTACGCCGGTTTTCATATCAAGGCTTACTTGAATAGCAAGGGCTTGAAAGTCGAAAGTTACCAGAATATGTTGAAGAGTTACGACATCACCGATGATGAGTGTTATTTACTCGAATATATCGAATCAAATGGCAAGAAGTTAACTGATGATGCGATCGATAAATTGGTAAATGAAACAGAACTGTCATTCGATAAAATAAGTGATCTGCCGAAGTGGTATTTCAGGGAATTTTTCTTCACAACAAAACTCAATTATCTTACGATGCATATTTCGGTGGCAAATCAGATCATTCTTAAGCCATTGGTCGAAGACATTTATTCGCATTCGGTGTTCAAATGCTCGCAACAGATTTTAGAGCACATCTGTGCTATAATTCGGGATAAACACGACACTATTAGTATTAAATTTCGAAACTTGTGCAAACTTCGCACTTTTATTGATTCTAAAACCGAAAAGAACGCAAAGAATTCGATGGTTTATCCAAAGTTTGCTGACTTGAGGAATGGAAAAGTGTTGGACAAGAAGAAAAGACTGTATTTATTAGTGAAAATGTTAGGCTTAGAAGAACTGTTTGTCGAAAAACTGTATGAATCGTTTTCGGACTTTTGGATCTTTTTCATTGTTGTCGCCAAGTTCTGGAAAAATAACAGTTTCAATAAATTAATATCGAATGAACGCTTTTTACATTCGTTGCTTATCTGCATTTTTTATGAAATCTGTGGAATCGATGCCATCGACAGGATGTTTCCGAAATTATCGAAAAATAAGTTTGTTTATTCATCGATTGATTTAAAAGTGATCCATAGCTTCAATGAATTTCAAAGTTGTGTTTACTTTATCCGAATTTTAAGTTCTTTACTCGATTCACCACTAAATGATGGATTATTGATATGCACGTTGAATGGTAAACTGATCCACGATTTCTATGTCAGCTATCAAAGAAGTTGCGCTTTACTTCCGTTAGCATTCATCGAATCAGAGCTGATTAAATCGATATTTATTAACGTAATGCAAGCCATCGATGGCTTTTGATTTGTTCATTATTTTATAATTACTAATATTTTTTATCTTTTAACACTTTTGATCACTTGTTTTTTATATCATTTTAGATAATTTCTGTTATACTTGTTATATTTTTGCTGAAAAACAATGATTCAATAATTCCATTTTATAATAAAGCTTTTTTTACAAATATTTATTTAAATTTGTCATAAGTTATTTATGAGCGAATTTTTTCCTACTGAAATGTAAATTAATTTAAAAGAAATTAAGTTTGAAAATTTATTGATGGGTTTTAGTGGACATGAATTGTAGGTTTTACGGGGAATTCTTGCATAACACACGCAAATAAAAATGTTGAAAACAATTGATTTTAATTTATAGCTTTAATAAATTAGCATAGAAAACAAATAAATATTTTTAATGACAAAATCAATGATAACCTTTAAGAGTTTCTAAAATAAGTTAAGCGTATAAGACATTGAAAGAGTAGACTAAGACTGTATAAACAAATATCTACTATTATTAATTTATTCATTAATGTTAGCAAAAGTTTTATCTCAAAATTTACGCTTAGAATGACAATAAAGAGTTAAAATTGATTAAAGTCTATAAAAATTATCAGTAATTTTTCTCAATGAATAATTTTCGTATAAATAAGTGGAATTAGTAAAATCGAATCAACAATGAATTTAGACTTTGATGTCAGCAAACGTTTACCTAAAAGTTTAATAATAAAAGATGCTGGAAGTTATTTGTATAGAATTGGTTTATCACACTTCAAATACGGAAACGAGAGAAGATACAAATTATGCAATCCGTTATTAATTTTAGTGATACAATTCATTACGATATCTAAGAGTTTAATTTCGTTGTCAATAAAACACGCTAATAGTTACATGTTTTTAGTAATCGGAGATTTTCCATACTTTCTAAAAATTCGAAATCATTTTCACATCACAGCTATCATTGCATACACAACTCAAATCATCTTTCATTTAATGCAATTTTCAGAGTATTGTCACAATAAAAAACCTTCATATATGAAACCTTTCGATATGATGTCCGGTTTAGTTTCGCCGCAAAGTATTGGTCTCACCGATCGATTGGAAATTTATAAAATGCTAAAGAGATCGAAACTATTATTTAATGCTTTCGATTTTACTAGAAATTTTTTCTATCCATGGTTTGTCATCTCATTTATTCCTCTGACGACAAACTGCAACTCAGTTTTACAAATAATAATAATAGCACTGCCATGGAGTGTACACCAAACACTCGGCGTTTATTATTATTTCAATGTGATGTTCTGTCAAATGATCTATTTCTATGTGTTATGCTGTTATCAGAAGTTGAAACTAAAGAAAATAAATCACGATTTGAAA
Source organism: Steganacarus magnus (assembly GCA_034698365.1). NCBI lineage: Eukaryota > Metazoa > Arthropoda > Arachnida > Sarcoptiformes > Steganacaridae > Steganacarus > Steganacarus magnus. The sequence goes on from JAQIVF010001285.1 coordinate 12,555, forward strand.
CTATTCGCTGATGACACGCAAAAATTTGATAAAACAAGTTTCAAACGCATTATGTCGTCGCTGTATTTAATTTATTACGAAATTAGAGTTTATAACCGAGACTATTGCGCTAAATTTTTATTTTGGTTTAATCTGTCATTTGTTTCACTGATTATTCTAAATATTTTTGTCTTTATTTACGGAAAACAAGGGATTTTGGTTAAATTAGTCTATATTTACGCGAACCTACTTTTTATAATTATTTTATTATATTTCCTTAACACCGCATCAACAATATATTACGAAGCGAATAAAACCTATAAATATTTAAATACAATTAATTCATCGAGAAATTTAAGTTTTAAGAAAGAAATGAAAATTTGTTTTAAGGTATGAATAATGAAAACCTTTAAAGAGTATTAAATTATCTTAAAATTAATAGTTATGAATAAAAGAATAGGCTAATGCTATAAAGTTTTTTGAAACATCATCAAACTTTAAATTTAACTTATATTTAAACTTGAGTCTTAAAAAAGACTATTTATCGTTATTTATCAATTTAAACTCTTAGACAAAGACTTAACTATCAAAAAATTTGCATTGCTTTAAACATTTTATCATGAATTGCTATAATACTCTATAAAATGAATTTTTACACATTTAAATGCTCTTAATAAATCATAGAATTCTAATTTTAGTAAAAATATTTTAAAAATAAAACAAAATTCAAGATTAATGAGTAATTTAAAATTATTAGATTCCTATGAAATATGATTTGTTATGCTTTAAACATTGTAAGGTAAAATTAAAATATATTTGCACTTTTAATTGCACGTTAAACACGAACTAAAGCGCTTCGAAGGTTTTTAATAGAATATTTCTATACAAGCCATAATTTTAAAAATAGTAAATTTTTAATACTATATTATATTAATTTCAATATTAAATGCCATAAAGTTGTTGATTTAATTTTACAAAATTTTATCCCAAATTAATTGTTTAAATTAATATATCCGAAAACACATCTTAATTAACAGTTTATGCTATTAATCGAAAGAGTTGGCGAAAAACGGATTGGATTTTATTGCTGGAATTTATTCATTATTAACTATTTAAGATTTTATCAGGTTTGCAGTGTATTTTGAAATAAAAATTGTATTCTATATAATGCTAAAGTCATAAACGTAATTTTTTGCGCTTTTTTATTGCAGATAATTTCACTATTAGTGCTATACTTTATTAAATCATTGCAGTATCAAATTAAAATTCTATAAACAGATTATACTTTATTTTAAAAATTTCTATGTAATTATTTAAATATTATTTATAGTATTCTAATGTATAAGTTATTCTGTTATATCAACATAAAAAATGATATATAATTATAATATATTAAAAAAATATTTATTATAAAATCAAAAAGACTTGTATAATTTTATTTTAAATCTTATTTTCTACGCATAAAAGTAACTTTAAACAAATGAAACGCATTGTGTGCGCCTTATGCGACATCTACTGAATTTAGTCTTAAAACACAAAACTTTTTAAAACTTTTTTACACTTATTGTGTAAATTATATGTTATTTAAATTTTTTCACAATGAATATTTTTTAAATGCTGATTTTTCGATACAATTTAGTTTCTCGAATTTCATTAATATTTTATTAAATTATTATAAGAAAGGGTCGATCGATCAATGAAAGCGTGCAACAAAAAAATAATTAAGTAATGATATAATACGTACATCAAAGTACATGTATAACAAACTTAATGAATAAAAGTGATGATTTATGAACTCAATAACTTTATACAATAATATTTTTAAAAAAATTTAAAAATTATAGATATACTTTAAAAACTTTTTTAGTAACTTATATAAATAAATTATTATATCACAAATACACTTCCATTGCTATCGTAATTTTAGATACGAGTATATTCGTGAAGTTAAGTTGAATCGGTGTACAGTATTATCAATTATAATGTGTCACATTATCGTGATTCTAAAATATAAATCGTTGAGTAATTTACGTTTATATTATTGAGTTCAGACTCATTTCTAGTATAACTGATAGCCTAAATTTTTATTCAATTTTATTTTCCTTGCAATCCCTGAGAGTGTTATTAATTTTTATTTTAATGATAGTATACAGAAATTTAAAGCAATAATTTTCTTTGAAAATCACATTTGAGTTGGTATGTTGAGTATACTTGTGATCATTTGAACAATGAATACAACAAAAGTTTCGATCGGTATAAAAAATAATTTAAAAATTATTCTTACTAAGCGT
>JAQIVF010001286.1:0-14821 GCA_034698365.1 Steganacarus magnus
TGCAAAATATTAAGTTTTTGACTCTTTTCATTCGTCAAATTCTTTCCCATAGACAGTCATTTAATGATCATACTGTACAATCACTTGAATGAAAGTATTTTGATAATTTTGCAATGATCCCTAAAGAAGTTTGGACATTGTGACATACAATGATAATAGTTGTTAGAAATAAAATATACAAACAAAGCAATTAATATGATAAACTGAATCTGTTTTATCTCTAGTTATAAACGAATTTTACTGATAAAAAAAATATTATATCATATTTAATTTATACAGTACATAACGTTTAGCGAATACATTCTGCATTAGATTTGACAATAACAGTACATTGCCATCGGTTTTGGTCATACTTTACAGTACTTATTTGTTTAGCTTTGTGTACATAGAAATTAGTCTGACAGCAAATGCCAAAATACACTTGCCGTTACTCATTCGTCAAATGTTAGTTTTATGATGTTATGTCCCTACAAACTTATCTGTATTATACACAGCATGTTAGAAGAAATGAATGCACTCGTCCTTAATTCAATTGTGTTAAAAGTTAACATACTCTGCTAAATAATATAATATATACCATATTTGTTGCATAAAACCGTTATTAAATGTGTTGAATAACTATTATGAAGCAAACTAGAAACGAGACATCGAAAAATATCCTGTTTTTATTTTCCATTTCTAAAATCATTCATTAACTTTCATAATTGTGAAACTAATGATTCGTAAATCATTGTTTGTCTGTGAAGTCATTGATAAATACGAAAACTCTTTAAAAAAATCTTATTCTGTTTCGAGATTAATATTCATAAAATTTCTAATTTATTTAAACTTAAAAAATTGAAAGTAATTAATTTTACTGGCGTTCTCAAAATTAATTGGTAATTTTTATATGTTAGGATTTGGTATAATAAAACTGACGAACCTTGTTTATTATAAGCTTAAGTTAACGCAATTTAAAATTTTATTCATTACACATTAAATTCTAGTACTATGACAAAACATAAAAAATAGTAGATTTTTTTAAATATTAAGGACCATAAAAGTACAGTATTAAATGAATTTTTTCGACAACATTCACAGGCAACAATAAATTAAATGCGATCGTGATTTTTAACTAATAAAGTTTAATTTTTATTCACACATCCCATAGAATAAATACTTATTTATGGTTATTATATAAATTCAAATTTTAATTAAAAATTTTCCTTATTTTTGAAATCAAACTGTGGTGCAGGATATTTTATATATTTATTGTATTGCAATTGTTAAATTACTCTATAATTGTTTATATTCTCAATTGTTGATCAATCATTATTATCTATCGGACACACTTTAATATAAATTCATCAAAAAAAGTTTTAAGAAATAAAGAGTTGTTTTGTTTACTCAAAATAATGAGCGAAACGTAATAATTTTAAAATGTGTTTAAAAAATATTTTTAAAAACAAGTGTCCACACCTAAAAATAAATGAGACGGAAATTACAGAACATAACGAAAAGCGAAACGAAAAAAGTCCTTGAAAACGAAAAAAAATATATTTTTAAAGCCAAGCATTGAAGGGTTTTAAAGAATTTCAAAAGAGATGTGCGTTGAAAAAAAAACGCTTGATTTGTATTACTACAGTATACTGTATAAAAATAAAATTATATACGAGACTTATATATATTTAAAATTATCTTAGCATGTCGTGAATGTCGTAACATTTAGATGATATAAAAGTTAACAACAACATTTAAAAGCATTTCAAGGTAATCAACAAATGATCATAAGTAAAGTAGTTATTGCAGAAGCAAAACACTATACATACACTTTACTGTACGTATGCGAGGTTTTCAATGGTCTTACCAAATCACTACTCATTTAGACTTGTTTAACGGTTCGACCATCAAATAAATACCCATTTTTTAGCAAATAATATTTGATTTTTTTAATTGTAAAATTAATATTTGTTAGTTTTATTTTATATTCTAAAAACTATTTTACTACAGATGTTTTGGTAGAACTATTAAATTGTTTTTAATCACACCAAATAAAATTAAATGTAAATAACAGAAAATAGTCTATTTTCAGTGTTATTATCATTGTTGACAATTATCATCAATTTTCTGTTGCCAATGCTCATAACACTTACAGATATAAATGCTCTTTTAAATGCTTAGATATAATTGTGTAGCATTGATATTTGAAATCGCCAATCAACTATAATTTCTAACTAAATAATAATAAGCTCACAATAAACTAACTAAAGCTTAAATCCAGCCCAATAAGGTTTTCTTGCGTAGTGGTATTAAGTTTAGAAAAACGCATAGTAAGAAAATTTATAAACTGTCTACAGACCAACTGTATAGACCAAAGTCGCCAACAATGTATAGATTTAAACAATATTACAGTTTAACAAATTTTGATTTTTTAATATTTTATAATTAACTAAGCGGTGTCGAAGTCACTCGTGAGCGACAAGCTGTTAAAACTTTTAAATACAAATATTTTCATACAATTACTTTCCGTTTTTAGCAGAAATTCTTTTACCAGAATTCCGTTTGACTAGAAATATATAGTTGTACGGTATTCTAAAAACGTGGAACATTTTTATTGAATTTTTGTATTTAATAAAAACAAAATTAGATTAATTAAATATTTTAAATTAGAAACTACAAAATACAAAATTCAAAGATAATAAATTTATATTTTGTGATTCTACAAACAAGTAGTTTTTTATGTTAAATAAAATGTGGTTAAATATTTTTAAAAATTTTCATTATTTAGTAAATTTTAATGAAAATAAATGCATATTTTATATATTTAAAGAACCTTTTTATAAATATGCATAAAATTCTCATATGATATTAATAAACAAGTAAAAAACTCCTTTAAATTTTAAATCAGTACAACTTAATGTCCCTCTAATTTTAAAATACCGCCAATTATTACGAGATACACATGTGTTTCTGTCAAACGGTATTCTGCGAAAAGGAAGCACACCTTTACAACAATTGTTACAAATAGAACTTTTTGACCAAATTTATCAGTAGGAGATTAAAAGCGATTGGTTTAGACTTAACAAAAAAAATTTTTATAAATCGAAAACTAATTGTCAATATAACACCACGTTTCACTAAGACTTTAAAATATTTAACATTAAATTAAAATAGACTGAAAATATTTGATAAAATTATTCTCAAGATATTTTGTTAGATCAACTGGTTAAACGTAAAATTTGTATTAATTTATTTATTTTGAATTTAACTAGTATTGAATAAACAATAACGACATAATGGCCATATTATTATGTCAATTTTTCATTTTAATGTAATCGAGTTAAATAAATTAAATAATTATTTTCATTAAAATATTGATTTTTTTACTTTTTATTTTTTTAGTTCAGTCACGTTAATAGAATTTTAATTTTAAATTTGTTAAATTTAAAATTATTTGCTACATCTTAAAGTTTTAGAAACAGTTTTAACAATTATTAATTAATGAGTGCTAAACATACTTTAAAGTCATCTGTTTAACACAGAAAGCAACACACGTAAAGAGGTTTAGCACTGACCAATCGAAGGAGCACTTAATCATCAAAATTAACCCAATTATTTTTTGTCTTAATAAAAAGTTAGGAAAAGGTTATTTAATAGATACCCTACAAATAAAAAAAATTAAAATTAGAAAATTTATTCAATTTAGATAAATTATTTATCAGAAAAAGTTCCATAAATTTTCCAGTTTTTTGGCTAATGTTTTGCTAAAGTTTCATAAAATTTTTTAATTTAAAATTCAAATTCCTTCAATTTTGGTGTATTAAAAAAGGTTTATTTACCAAAATGGTATATTCCCTGAGTGGAGTTTTACTGACTGAGTTAATTTAATTATTAGGAAAAAAAATAATTATTATAATTTTTTTAAAAAAATTTAAAAAGAAAACTTACGAGTTAATTATCTGAAAAGTTATGCTTTTAAGTTACCGCAAAATAGTAGCATAATCAGAATTTAAATAAAGGGGTTTTTTATTACTAAATAAACAATACTGTAACCGTGTTTTTCATTATAATTCTATTGTTTACGTTTTAAAATCCTCTGTTCAACTAAAAAAGGTTTGCGAATATATATCGAACGAGATTTGATTTCATTTAATGGCGAAAACCATAGAAACTTGAATTTTATCAGCAGAGTTCTGAATTAATTTAATAGCTGAATAAAAGTAAATAACTTTTATTTTATAGTGTTTGATAAGAAAAAGATGCTTCAAATCTTGAAAATTAAATTTCTTAAAATTCTAGAAAATGATTTTAAATTCTTAAGTTTATTGGGAATCAAAAACTGGGTTTTATGTGTTGAATACTTATATGTGCAGCATATTTGTCATTATAATGTAAAAACTTAGACTAAAATCGCCGAAAAAGACGAACCGTACCGGTATTTGGTAATTGATACCATCTTAAATCACTATTCTAGACGATACTAAAAACTACTAAATTATAAAAATACAGTAAATAAGGTAAAAAGAGACTTTACGCAAAACTAATAAAATCCAAGGTTAGTTTTAACGACTTACGTGTTAGCTTTAATATTTTTAATAAACATTTTGAAACGACATCTGATAATGGATTTATCAACAGTTTAATAAGTTTTAAGTTAATACAGTTATTTAACACTAGATGTCACACTAATAAACTACAGTAAAATATAGTTATAAAATCTTAATAATAAGTTTTAACTCACTTAACTTAATAAATACACATTATATAACAAAATTTAAATTAAATATAATTAGAAAATAAATAGTTTTGAGAAATAATTGTTTGGCAGAGATTTAGAGATTACTTTATTTAGTCTATACTCTCGAACGCAATAGTATTGAGAACGGAGTGTACTGACATTTTAATGGTAACGTAGAAATACGAAAGTATCTGAAAAAACATTTCGACACCAATATTTTGAGTGAATTAAACAAATATTAACTAAATAATAAATTAACAAAAGACAATCGATATATAAGTATTTGCATATTCGGACAATTGATTGAAATAAGTGGTGACATTTGTGGCATAAATGGCGACATAAATGATGATATGTTTGTGTGGCATAACTGGTGATGACGTGGACTTTAACTATGTTTACTACTGTTATAACGCATTCACAGTATTACTATTAAAGCAGATTTTATTTTAACCCCTAATTTATTATTTAATTATTGTGTTTAAGTTTTAATTATTTATTTTTTTTGAAGTTTAATTTCTTATCTAAACCTATTTTTAAACACTTTGCTCAAAGCTTTTGTTAAATTATAATTAATTGAAAATATGTCGAAACGATTAGCGGTAAACTCAACTAAACATGTAAAAAATTACGCAATAATTTTGATATTTATTATATTATTGATCAATGAATTTGACGCTAAAATTGATTTTGAACATAAATTGTGCGGAGATAACAACTGCAACGGTTTGTTAAGAAAAAAAATCATTTTTAATTAATTTACTAATTAAGTAAAATAAATATTTCAATGATCACAGCTCCGATCGGTTTTGGCAAAACAACTGTAATGTATAGCAAAAGTGATGATCATTTAATATCATTTCCAGCTCACGCCAAAGTCATCATATTTGGCAAAAGCGAAGACGACAAGCTTTTCGATGTTGAAGTATATTACAACATATAAATTTTTATCACTTAATTATGCCTAAACTTTTAAATTTATATTTAATTTTAAAATATTTTAAATTGATTAAGTTTTTGTTTAATATTTACGTTTAATAGATTAACGGAAAGCGAGGATTTGCTCCAAAACATCTCATACTCGAAGAAAAAATGGTAATCAAAAATCCTCAGATTTCAGTGAAAATACACAAAAAAGAAGAAAATTCTTCGATTAATAGTGAGATAAACTCCAGTATCATAAATGTTCAAAATAATAGCAATGTAAACACCCATGACATAAGTGATAACAAAAAATTAAATGATGAAATAAAAGATTCAATTAGTAATGAAGAGTTGCAAACGTCTCACTCGGAAAGTGAATCAGAATCAGTGAACGCTTTGAAAGACGGGTTTACAGTGATTGATGGCACACTTCTGCCCGACGATGAATATATTTCGATTGTTCTGCCGACAATAATGTCAGAATCAGCGACTGCCACAAAGACAGCTACAATATCGGCAAATCTGAATTATGTGGTGGACTCTGATTTAAATGAGGAGCACTTAAAAAGTAGTTTAATTGAAGAAAAAGTGCATCAAAATGACGATGAAAATCTTATTAATGATAGGATAGACGAGAAAAATAATAGCGATAACGTAAATGAAGATTTACAAAATTCTATTAAACCATCATTGCCTACTGCTGTTGTCGAGCCAACTGTTCAGATGATTGCTTCGGATAATAGTGAATCTGGTAACTTTGACAATACTGAAACGCATTCTCAAGATACCGGAGATTTCAAGGAACAGCAAGAAACACTTTTAAAGCAAGACAGTGATATAATTAATGGGAATATTGATAATAACAATCAGTTAGCAGATGACTCGATAGCGAAAAATCCAATCAACGAGACATCATCTGTTAACAGCACACCTTCGCACGAATTACCCTTAAATGATGAAGATTTAGATAATACGGAAAAAGTTGAAATGGAAATTATCGAATCGAAAACAAATGAAAGTGACACGTCATTTCTTAATAACTCTTTAAATGAAAATGTTAGCGGAGAAACATTATCGCAAAGCAATGATAATGTTTTACATTCAAATATTCCTAATAATGAAATTTTAGATAACTCAGTAATAGTTGGTGAAATTTCTGAAAAGAATAGTGAAATCGATGAGACAGTATCGAAAGAAATAAACCCAGAAAGTATTAGCAATGAAGACTATGTCGATAATTCTTACACAAATGATTTGCCTTTAAATATACAAATCGATAATTTAGACAATATTGAAAAAGTTGAATCTGAGTTAAATGAACACAAAAGTGAGAATCCAGATGTTTCTACCAATGAATCGTTACCAGAAAGTGTCAACAGTGATAGATCATCGTTAGACAATGAACAAAAGAATGACATAAATTTTGATGGCAATAACAATTTAAATAAAACAAAAATATTAGACAATAAAACCATTGAGGATAAAATGGTATTACCAAATAATTCGTTATCAGAAAGTGCTATCAGCAATATTTCATTAGATAATATTACATCGACAAATGCTATGCCATTAGATGTTCAAAATAAAGAAAGTTTGGATAATCTAGCAGTTAAAATGGAAGTTTTTGAGCATAACTCTTCTTCTGGCGATATTCACGATTCTTTTTCATTAATGTTCTTTTTGCAGCAGTATATTAATATTATAAAAATATATACCGAAGTTATCAATGATATATTACCGGATGACATCAAAATTATTTTGAGACAATTTAATATTTCGTCGCATTTGGTTGTATTTACATCAATAATTGCGTTTAACTGGTGTATGATGAAACTAATTATTGCCATTAGATTTTCTACTAAGAAAGAAACCGATCTCAGAGGTAATGTATGCGTATTCATGGTTTTAGTCCAATGATTTATTGTAAAATAAATCTTTTTTTAAAATTGAGAAAAATAGATGGATAAGTTTAAGAAAAATTATCTGATAATTATAATAATTATTTACACACAAATAATTATTAATATTGAAATCGATAATTATATCCTTTATTCTCTTATTTAGAAATTGGTTGCAAAGCTCAGAGACAAGCATATTATTTTGAGGCCGAAAAAGTTAAACTTCACGCTGAAGTTGATAAAGAAAGAGAGAAGGTATGTTAACTCTTTGTACTCAATCTTTGTTATTTTGTTGCTAAATGTTTGACACCATAATTTAGGCTCAATTATCAGAAGATTCTCTACAAAAGTTGGAGCATAAAATATTCCCAATGGAGATGGAAATAAAGAAATTAAAAGTATAATTAATTTATATGTTAATATTGTTTGTACTCAAATTAAATATATGACTTGAATTTAATTCTAAGCTGGAACGCGACCAATTGCAGCAAAGAGTGCTCACATTAGAGAGTGAGCTTGAAAGCGCTACTGAAGCTGGATTCGAGCTCAATAAGCTATTAAATGACTTTTTAACGTCTCAGAAAGAAAATGTTAATTTGAATTCAAGCGTAGACGCGTTGCAACAACAAATCACTAAACAGGCAGAAATCGTGGCTCTTTATGAAACGACAGCAAAACAGAAAGAAAATGAGGTAATAATACTTAAACCATTAAACCACCGTTGTTTTCCTAGAATTAATTGTTTAGAAATATACTTTTCTAATACTTTGCTATTATAATCGATAGCATTATGCATTAGTTATTCATATATTTTCAATCAATATTTTGTTAACAGAATTACGAGTTGAGAGAGAGATGTGAAAAATTAAGTGTAGAAATGGATAGACTTAACAATATTTTGAGAGATACTGAGAGTAACTTTGAAATAATTCAATTTAACAATGAAGACTTAAAGGCATCAAAATCAGAATTATTATTGAAATTCAACGAATTACAAGAAGATCATTCAAACATTTCGCGTCAATTAACAGAATATACCAATAAACACGATCAACTTTTAATCGAAATCCAACAGTTTGGTGATAAAGTTAATGGTTTGACAATTGAAATCGGAAATCGAGATAAAGAAATAGAATCATTAAAGGAAATAATAGACAATTTTTTCTCGCAAGGAAATGGTGAGACAAATTTCGAAGAAAATGCGGTAATAGACTCGCTAAACGATTTATATAATGCTGTAAAAATTCAGTCACAACTTAAAAATGTGGAATTAGAGAAAAACGATTTAACTGTTAAATATAGTAATCTAACACTCGAATTGCAACAATTAAATAATAAAATAATAGATTTAGACGAAGTTAATAAAAGATTGAAAGACGATAAGGAAAGTGCTGTGCACGAGAAAATGAAAGCACAAATGGAATTGGAAGTGTTGTCCAAATACTATAAAGAGAAAGAACTTGAACTCGGAAAAGAGATTGGTGTACAACACGTGCAAAGAATGCAGAAAGAAGACGACGCGTCGTCATTAGCCTCTCAATTAGCTGCTCTTGAAGAGGAAAACATTTCGTACAAAACGCAATTTTTATCGATGAAAAAGGAAGTGGCAGAAACTGATAGACGATTTAAGTTGCAAATTAGTCAACTAGAAAAGCAAGCGCACGAAAATTGGATTCTGGCGCGTAATGCTGAGCGTAAACTTGAAGAAGCAAAGGCTGAAGCTTCGGTGTTGAGACAAACTCTAACTATGAATGTTAAGTCTCCTGTGGATGGCTTTGGTGGCGATGTGTCGTATATGGACGACTCTGCCAGTTCTGTTTCTTCTTTGCACGAACATTTTATAGGAGCATTTCCACCTCCACCACCACCTCCTCCTCCACCGCCAATGTCCTTATATGATAGCTATAATGGTTTTGTGTCTTCAATGCATATGCCATTTGATGAAAATGATGCTTCATATGGGGTTTGGAATTCTAGTATGAATTCTCAGCCGCAAATGCAGACAAATTTTATGCCAATTCAAAATGATATGTTAACTTCAAATAATGGTGGAAATTATTCGTCAAATCAACTTCCATTATCATACGTTGGTTCTGTTCCGCAGCAATGGGACACTTCATCAAATCGTGATACTTATTCACCAGCATCTCATCGATCGAATGATCAAAACTCTAGAGTCAATTCTCCGCACCCGTCGTTCAACGCTTATCCTCAATCGATAAGTAGCAATCAAAGTCATTATCCAAATTCTTCGATGACTATTGCGAGTCCGTATTCGAATTCAGTTAATGTAAATGATTATTCGTTTTCTGGTTCGGTTTATAACTCGTACTCGAGTCCGGTAACCAATTCTGCGTCACACACGACAAGTGTATTATCAAACCCCGTTCCTTCACACTGGACGAAACCAAACGGAAATATACCAAACAATGCTAACTCAAGAGAAAGTATCGAACCTGATTCAAGACCCACATCAAGAATTAGTAACAATTCTCTACACACTTCTATTGTTTAGGATTATAAAAATGTATATAAACTAAACCAACAATTTATTGATTATTATATTACAATTTAGAGCGTTTATAAATTAATTAATTAGTAACTAAAATTTTAATAAAGTTATTAAAACTATAAATTAAATTAAATTATTATTAAACCCATTTCGTATAAAAAATTTATGGAAACGTCGAGTTACGGAAAATACTATTATTCAGGATTTATAATAAAAATACTAAAGAGTGAATCCCTATTCTAAATAAAGCCTTTTATCTATAGAGTGATAAGTGTTTCTCAACTTTCAGATGAGCATAAGTTCTCCATCGATCGTCAATAACTACTTTGATTTCCTATTTTATTACATATTTAAATGATATTATTACTTAACCGTTTCTAAAAAATTAATTAGAACTTTGGCCTATCAAAGACATACATGTTATGATACAAAATAGAGTGTTTTTAACCGACCAGTTTAATTAATTAATTTTTAATTAATTTTTTCTAAAGCAAGAAAAGTAAAATGAATAGAAATAAAGAAACCGCTTGCAGACAATAAGACGTCATTGCAATTCCTGTATGCATAGTTTTTTTTCTTAAACTCAGAAACTGATGTCAAATTTGTCATTCCTATCGTCTCCTCCCATGAGATTTATGGTAAAACTTTACCATTAATATCATAAAGCTAGCAAATTAGTTTATATGCAAAAAAATTACATTTTATCACGAATTTTTTGGGTTTTAGTTAATTTTAATCATGCAAACTTTATCTGAGCTTATATTACAAATGTAACCAAATAAAATTAATAATAAAGTTTATATTTTATTGCAATATAAGACCACATAATTAAACAAGAACGATATATTCATATACAGATCACTTTGATTTTTTAACGAAATTGTTTAAAAGTAAAGACCATTGTTTAAAAATATTGTTCAGAAAAATAATTTAAAAGGAAATCAATACTAAAAATTTTCTCTGCTAATAATTTTATTCTATTATTTAAACTAAAATTTTATTGAATTAAAAATATTGTTTTAAAATTTTCTAACGTTAAGTGTAAATTGTTGACTTCAAAGACAACTTAATTTTAAACATCTCATTCAACAGTAAAAATCCAAAAGCCTCCTATCTTGAAATCCCATTATTAAAACTAAGTAATTTTTCGGGAAAAAGCTTCCTACGAAACTGCGGACACACAGACGGACAGGCGGACTGTGTCAAAACCATAAAATTGAGAAATAAAATTTTTATCGGGCTTTGTCGGGCTCGGGTCTGAGTGCGTAGCGCTTAGCTTAGATTTTCGTGATATCGGAGTCTAGTTATAGTGTTGATTGACTGACTAGTACTACAGTAGTACGCGAAACACTCACGTGTTTAGAGTTGCAATTTTATTTGTATATTCATTCAACTAATTGTGTGCGATTCACGATTCACGTCACTAGTGTTTATTATACCAAAAAGTTGAATTCAAATTGATTTTAACGTGTAATGATTTGATAATTGAATGATTGATTGGAGATGAGTATCGATTCGACACTATTTATGTTCGCGCTGTTCGACAGCGGAACACTTCTATTCCTCACTGTCTATATTGTAAGTGATAAGTGATTTATAGCATATATTGTTAGTATGATTATCATATATTTAGGTGATAACTCTAAGCGATTTGGAGTGCGATTACTTAAATGCGCATCAATGCTGCAACAAATTAAATAAGGTTTGCATTTACAATTATTTCGCATTAAACATAGTTAATATACATTATTGTACAACAAAATTATTGATTATAATATAGTTTTAATATTTATTTAATATATCTTTTCAGTGGGTTATACCCGAACTCATAGCTTATGGTATTTTAGTGATATTATTATTATTTACAAATCACTGGATTTTATTTTTGATTAACGCACCATTGCTTTCGTGGCTTACATTCAAGTAATAACATAAACTAACGCTAATAAAGTATTACTAAGTCTATAACTTTTGTTTGTCAATTCAGATATTATTCGATACCGAAAGGAAATTTAGGTCTTTATGACGCAACAGAAATCCACAATCGCGGCCGTTTGAAGCGACACATGCAGAATACTCTGATTCGACTTGGCTTCCATCTCATTCACTTTTTTATATACCTATATTGCATGATTATTGCTTTACTCACTAATCAATAACATTTTTTATATATATTTTCCAAATTTATTAACTTATCGATATAAACTTATAATTCAGTCAAATACTATAATATGGTAATAATATCGCGAATTTTTTAAGCACTTTTTTAATGGCACGACCGATCGTCCGCTAATGTTTTGATTGTTGTCACGTTTGCGTCAAATAATCAGAGAAACTCATTAACATTGCAAAAAAACAAAAATAATTTTTAATAAAAATTGAATTCGAAAATTTGAATTTGTTTTCAATTGCATTAAATTATTACGTAATATCGTAATTTATGTTTAATTTGGTGCTTAACAGTGAACGTGACAACAATGAGCTGACGTTCAGTCGTGCGATCAAAAAACTGCACGATTAATGAAATCTGTATTTCTCTCTATTTATTATAAAATCAGTTCGATTTACTTAAAATACAGTGTGTTTAAGAAATGGGTACCCATATTGTTGACTAATTTTATTGTTTAATGCGTGCAAATCGTTTTAAATAAAGATTACAGAAATGCACAAAAAACATTTTTAAGGTAATAACAAAAAACTAAAAGTTTACTTTTCTATGATGTCATTGTGAATTGTTAACAAACTCCTGCCACTAATCTTTGTTTGATAGTATAAGGACTTCTATCACTAATTTTCGAATAAATTACATACAAATATAAGGTAATTCTGTATTTCTATAGTGTATCTTATTAACTCATTTCAGAACAGTTCTGAATTAGAATTTAGACTTAACGCGCGCATTAAACAATAAAATTAGTTAAAAATGTGGCTACCCATTTCTTAAACATACTGTATAATAAATGCACACTTGTTTTTTGAATTGAAATGATTTGTATTTGCAATAAAGATACTAATTTTATTTTTACAAAATAATCAAAAACTTATTGATATAAACTAATTTGCAAAGTGTGACACAATTCAGTTATTATAATAGTGGTTAAAATGAAAAAAAAATATAAAAATTATTTTTGTTTTCGGACAAAGTTATATTAGTGTTGAAAATCTAAAAAATAATTTCATACCATTTTATCTGAGGTACTGCCCAATGGGGCAAAAAACTAAATCTGTATTGGTGTGGCAAATGGTGTGGCAAAAGTCAGTAAACATGTATTATAATCAGACATTGGATATTTGGGATTTTCCCAAATTTCTCCATAAACCCCAAATTTGTCAAAAAAATCGTAAAAATTTGTAGTTTAAATCCGATGAGATTTTGAAACCCCTGTTATATTTTGTCAAATTTTTAAAATTTGTCGATTAAATCAGGTGGATTTTGACTTTCCTCCAAAGAAATTTGGAACCCACTCCTCTGTTGAGCCTTAAAACTATATCTATTTGCAATAAATTTGTATTTATCGAAGAAAAACTAGAGGTGTTTTTAACAATCAAAAGTCGATTTTTTTGTTCCCAAATAACAAACAAATTTTGTGATTTTTTATTCTCTAATATCCTTTGTCTGATTATAATAGATTTTGCCCAATTTGTTAAATACTCAGTTTCTACAGTGTGAACCAGAATAAGGTAAACACATTGTTGACTAATTTTATTGTTTAACGTATGGCTTGAAAAATCCGGACAAATTTTAAATGTAAATCACAATTAATGGAATTTTTTTTGTATATTGATATATATATCAAAACAAAGCTATTTTTATGTTCTGTCTCCCTCTGTAAACAGAATATAAAATTAATCATTTGTTTATAAAATGTCCGACTCTAAAGAGTTGATAGTACGCCAACGTATTGGCAATTTTTATAAAAATAATAAACATTTAAAGAAAAGTGAAGTTTATCGTCATTTTAAAGCCGAAAAAGTCCCGCGAAGTACTGTCTATGATATTATGTTAAGGGTAGACAAGGGATTAGGCTTTGAAAGAAGGTTAGGAAGTGGCTTTCACCGAAAAATCCATCAAAAAATTAAGGACAAAATTATTGAAGAAAACGTTAACGAAGTCGGCAGAAGTTATCGTTTTATCGGCCGAAAACACAAAATGAACCATTCGACAGCTAAATCGATATTAGAAGAAGCTAATGTCAAAAGAAGTGCACGAATCAGAGCACCTAAAAGTGATGAAAATCAAAAAGTTCGGCAAAAAAAGTGTCTGCAAAAACTAAGACGAACTTTGTTTCAGCCGTCAGATAACGTTGAAATTATTATGGATGATGAATCATATTTTACCGTAGATGGTTCAGATTTTTATGGTAACAAATTTTTTTATAAATATGAGGGGTTAGAGACACCTGAAAATGTAAAATACAATTTCGCTAAAAAATTTACCGAAAAAGTTATGGTCTGGATAGCGATAAGTTCAAGAGGCATTTCTCAAGTTTATATCAAAACATCGAAGAATGCGGTTAACGCGGAAACTTATATAAAAGAATTTCGACTCGACTATTAAAATTTATCAAAAAACATCATTCTGACGATAATTATGTGTTTTGGCCTGATCTTGCCTCTAGTCATTATGCAAATATAACCTTATCTGAATTCGACCGTTTGAACATTAACTATGTGCCTAAGAGTGTGAACCCGTCAAATGTTCCCCAATTGCGCCCAATTGAAAATTTTTGGGCAATTCTTAAATCTAAAGTGTATAGGAATGGCTGGACT
>JAQIVF010001287.1:0-14815 GCA_034698365.1 Steganacarus magnus
TTGACAGCTTTGATGGATATGATATCAATTATATGAACCAAATTAATGGAATGGACCACCATTTGGATGATGACGATAATGACGACGATTATGACGACATGGATGACATGGACGATGAAGAAGGCGAGCAAAGCGAGGCAATGGACGAAGTGATTAACAGTGAATTATTGCCATCTTATTGCTGCGATTGGGTTGGATGTAATGCTAAGTTTAAGAACGAAAGCGAATTTAAACTGCATAATAATCGCCATATTTATGGATCAGCTGATGGCAAGTTTAACTGTAAAGAATGCGAAATGTTTTTCACAGGCAAGAAGGAGTACAGTCGAAAGGATCACTTAAAACACTTTGCTTCGGTGAAGCATCGCTGCAATTGGAGTGAGAAGAATGACTGCAATTTTGTGACAAAAAGCTGGACACAGATGAGGGAACATAAACTGAGACATATCGGCGATAAGCCGTTTTATTGCGATTGGGAGGACTGCGACATGAAGTTCGTCACTAATTACGAGCTCAACAGACACGTGAAGTGTGTGCACGAAGACTTGCGACCGCATTTGTGCATATGGCCCGGTTGTGAGTCGGCGTTTCATTACCCCAAAGCGTTGCGCAAACACATGTTGACGCATACCAGAAAGAAGAGAGTTTACACGTGTTCACACGACAACTGCGAGAAGAAGTTTGCACGAATTAATGCTCTGAATAATCACCTGAAAGCTCACTCAAACGCTATACAGCAATATGTGTGCGATTGGCCACAGTGTGGCAAGACGTTCGCTAAGCTCGTATATATGAAGCGTCACTTGAAGAGACACGTGGCTGACAAGAGGCGATATAAATGTGATTGGCCTGAATGTGATGCTGGTTTTCAAGAGAGTCATACTCTCAAGTTGCATAAGTTAGTGCATACTAGAGAGAAGCGTATCGTTTGCCAACAGTGCGGCAAACGATTCGCGAGAAATGGATATTTAAAGATACATATGATGTCTCACACTGGCGAACGTCCGTTTCACTGCGATTGGCCTCACTGTGAGCGAAGGTTTGCTGAGAAGCGCAGTCTTCAAAAGCATATTATGAAAACGCATCCTGTCTTGTAATAACATTATAAGTATATCTGTGGCTTTCAAATAATTCCACAATTTTATAAAAAAAAGCAATGGTTTAGAAATCTATTTGTGTTAACCTATAACTAATAAGTTAAACAACATTACTCATTAAAAATAATATACTATAAATTTCCCGTTTTTCCTTAGTTTAAAGATAATGGGTTATTAATTACTATTTATCTGATTTTTATTTTTTTCCACTACTATTTTCTTACCTATTATTTGTTATCAATTGATTGTTTTGCTATTAAATTTTAACAAAATATACCTTATAAGATATAAACCATATTAATTGACACATATTAGTTTAAATAATATTAATTGTAAATTTATAAAATTCTAATTTGGACTTAATTTGGGCGATAAATTTATTTCGAATGAATTACCGGTTTTTTAAAATTACGTTTAAGTCATTTGTTTTAGTGCTATATATTATATTAATATAACTTTAAATTCAAAACATTTTGTTAAGTGAATTAATTGTTTAAAAATTTCACAAAAGTATTAAACTGTCATCACTAAGTTATGTTTAACCGTTACGTATCACTCACTCACTCACGAAAAATTGTAAAGAATAAACTATTGTTAGTGTAAGTGATGATTAATTAAATAAATTTTATTATTATTAAAATGTTTTTCCAATCGTTTAAATAATCAATAACTCTTTAGCGTTAATTTTATTGAAATAATACGTTATGTTATTATAAGTTTATGAAAAACTCATCGCATTTAAGAGAAAATTTTTCCTAAATCGGCCAAAAACTACAGCCGTCTTGAAAACACATTGCATTTAAGTGATAATTTTTCATGTTTTCGTAAATTGTGGTAAATTATGGCATACCATAATAACCATTGCATAACTTAAATAATTATTACTACAAAATAGTCTGAGAATTACAGCATTTTTAGACCATCAGATTCATATTATATAACGTTAGTACACAATTCTGTCGCGTAATAGTAACTGTTGAATGTTAGAAACAGAATGCGTCATAGTTTTATTTTTTTCTCATATTAACGTGATATGACTGGTATAGATAAACGATAACACTATATGATTGATGCACTTTATGTATTTTACTCGATTAATAAGATTAGTGCACGTAATTAATGAATAATAGATTAGTTTAGACTAAGACTTGTATGTTGTTTGGGCACGCGTTTTGTTTTGTATGAAGTTGTGCGCCATTTCGCTACTATTGTCACTATTGTCTGTCTAACATTCAAACATTCAAACATTCACTATTGATTTGGTTTGATTTGAAACTATGGGAAAGGAAAAAGATAATGATGAGTCTAACATGGAAGAGGAGGAGGAGGAGTATGTCGTGGAAAAGATTGTGGAGAAGAGACATCGTGGCGGTAGAGTTGAATACTTTTTGAAATGGAAGGGCTATACCGAAGAGGACAACACGTGGGAACCCGTAGAGAATCTCGACTGTCCTGAACTCATTGCCGCGTTTGAGGAGAATCTCAAGAAGAAGAATAAATCGAAAGATAGCGATAAAGAGAAGGAAAAAGATAAGTCAAAAAAGAAATCAGTTGCAGCAGAAGCTGACAAGAAAAAGAAAAAGAGTGAAGAGTCGTCTTCAAAGGTACGTGGTTTCGATCGCGGACTCGAACCCGAGAAGATCATTGGAGCGACAGATGCGAGCGGAGAACTTATGTTTCTCATCAAATGGAAGGACAGTGAAGAAGCGGATCTCGTGGCCGCCAAACTGGCAAACGTGAAGTGTCCGCAAGTCGTTATTAAGTTCTACGAAGAACGACTCACTTGGCATTCCAGTGGTAATGCAGATGTAAGTGCGAGTGCGAGTGCGAGTGCTACTGACAAAGATGCTAAAAATGATTAAATAATCGTTCATATAATCGTAAATTCGTATTTTTTAATTTTTTGCTAATTTCTCAAACATTTTGTTTTAAATTTGTGATTTATTTCTGAATATAACTAACAAACCATATTTCATAACATTCTTATATATACTAAATCTTTGTTCACCAATGTTTATATTGCTTTAATTAAACAAACATAAGTTGTGTTTTGACATGTATCTACTTCTACAATAATAAACGCATTTCCTGTCATTACCTGTAAATGTGTGGCTCTAACTGTCGAAAAAATACATACATACCATACCGGTACGTAAAATACAAATTCAATTCATAATCTTCTAAAAATGAATGTTAACAATGAGTTTTTGTTTTTAATTATTAAAAATTAAAATCAGATGAAAATTTTTTAACCTCATAACATCAAATTCATGATTATATTAATGGATACACCAGTATATAAGGCGTCAGTTTCCGAATTTCGAGTGGGTTTAGTCCCAGTTTTTCATATCCTTAGTGATTAACACACAAAAGTAATTTTTTCAAAATAGATATGAATTATATATATATATGATATTATAGATATTTGATTAAATATATCAATACATACAATAGTATAATTATTTTGAAATAATGAAAATGTCTGTCAAATTTACGGTAAATTACATTTAAGGAAGAGTGTGAGCATAACTCAGAAAAAACTTCAAAGCATGGAAAACAATAGAATATTTTGAAAAAATATATTTTATAAAAAGTTTCGTTAAGTTTTGAAGATAAATTGAATTTATTAACGTATAATCTCGCCATACGCGCGTGAGTAAGAAATTTTAGAAATAAAAAAAAATACCATCCTTGAGTAAAGTGAATATTTTTTAAACTCACCAATACTCACGCAAAAAATTTTGTGGTAAATCGTTTAGATAACTAGAGATTAATAAAGCCCGGAGGTTTACATAAAAAAATAATTTTTGCGGTTCATAGTAATTATCCAAGAAATTTTATGTGTTTATATCATTGAAAAATAAGTAATTTTCCTGATTTTCGGAAAATTGTCGTTGAAATTTGTTTAGTTTTTAAGACCCATTTACATTTTTGCAATCACTAAAAAATTGTCGATTAAATTCGATGAGTTTTTAGTGCTCTTGATCTTTAAAAATTTTTAAAATGAATAAATATTTATATAAATATCAGTTTTTATATCAAATTCAAGCGAAAAAATAAAAAATTATAAATCAATATTTTAACAGTTTTTTGTCAATATAATATAAATTATTTTCCGGGCTTTAGAGACTAATGCTTTTTTTAACCAAAAAGGTATTTTCAAAAATTTTATTTTGCGCGAGTAAGCGATTTTGTGAGGCTTAAAATTTTATGTGTAACACACGCGCGATTATGGATAAAATGAATTTGGGGGTAAATATTCATCCATTTTCGCCATACACTCACTAAAGCGCGCGAGTATTGCGAGATTACGGTATACGTTATTAAATTTCATGAGTGAGTATTAATATATTTTATAAAGTAATTAACGATTAATATGATTGGTCAGTATGTACAGTACAATAGGGTAAATCATTGTCTGCATAATAATGATTTATAAACAAATAAGTTTTAATAAATAAAAAATTTGGCGTCAAATTATGGTATTACTGTTATTTAGTATTAACGTTAGTTTTATCCCTATTCGGGCAAATATGCTGCGAATGAATGTGTCTCATCATACCATTAGACCACAAAGAACTGAAATAACAGTCAGCCCATTGACAGTGATATGAATATTGATTAATTCTTCGCTTTTGCTCGTTAACGCGCACTCTTTTATAATACTTCTTGATATAATAACTACACAATCCTTTACCATATTTATATTTATTCACATCAATTCTAAAGCCACACAAGTGATCTTTTTGGTGTTCAGCCAAACTCTCTGGACGTTTGAACGTTTTGCCGCAATCGAGTTCAACACACTTCAACTCTTTAATGCCGATGTGTTTGACATGAATGTGTTTAACGATACTATGCGTGGAATGAGTTTCGTAGTGACAGTCTTTCCACTTGCATTTATGCAAATATTTGCCGTTAACCACACATCTCTCGCGAAATTGTTTCACGTCTTTCGCTTTGAAAACACCCGCATATACACTATTTGGTTCGTGTTTGGCACCAATCACTTCACGATTCAACACATTAGACCAGTACTCGAAACTAGTGGTAATATTACTACTAGTGGTAATATTGTTTGTTGTGATATTATTGCAATTGTGACTATTGTTGTTGGCTGCAGCTGTCAAACGCTGTGACCCAATATAATACTTTGCCTTCAGTTTAGATGTATTCGACTTTCGTCTCACATTAATGCTATTAATATTATTAGCGTTAATTTCTTCAATGGTAATGCACTGCATTTCGCATCAATTCAACATTTAAAGTAATAATAACATCATAATTCAATTAAAACAGTTCAAATAAATCTTTTATAAGTATGCGCCAAATATTTGATTTCGTTATTATTTTTCTTTTTAGTAATAGATTATTCATCAAATAAATAAATAAATAATAATTATTCAATATAAACAATAAAAAAGATGACCTTCACTAGACTTATAAGTGTTATAACTAGAGATCTCAAAATTTTGGAAATCCAAGTCTTTATTTTTAACTTATATCAAACACGCAATTAAATATGAGCACGAATTAAGAAGTAAGGATTAGTTTTAAGTAACTTTTATTTTCCAAAATTAAGGTTCAATTCCAAAATTTCAAAATAAAACCAAATTTTGAAAAATTAAAGATTTTATTAGTTTTTTATTAAAAATTGTTGAAAAATTCTAAACATTTTAGTTAAAATGTTTTATTTTTATGAATTTCTGAATATACTGTATATATTTTCAAATCATTAAAAGGGTTGGCATTATTCGGAATATTTAATTCGGACCTTTAATTTCAACAAATTTTAATCAAAATAAATGATGACAAAAATGAATTTATTTATTTGATTTAGTTATTATAAGCTATTTTTTGTAAGTTCACCTAATTTATTAAATAATATAATTTATAAAATATATTGAAATTTAAATTTATTTCATTTATAGCCCAAAATAATTGAAAAATTATTCCAACTATGTGCAAAATCAAAGGGTTTTTCATTCCAAAATGCAAACAAAATTACGAGGTTTTTATTTCAAAATTTTGAGGTCTCTAGATTAGAGTCCGAAACGGGCCCCGGATATTTCGGGCCCCCGCGGGCCCCCGACAAAAGTTATCGGGCCTTGTCGGGCTCGGGCCTAAACTTTGAAAACTTAGTCGGGCCGGGCTTTTGACTTTAATCATAGAAAGCCCGAAATTTTTTAAAATTCATCCTAATTGCGCTATTTTTAGCAAATTTTCATAAATTCTTTCCTACTTCTAGGTAATTGTAACTTAATAAAACAACTTACAACAATAATCAAACGCAGTTTTTCTATATATTTGATGCTAGTTCAAATTTAATTGAAATTCATGTCGTTATAATTAATAAATTTGGCCTTTATTGAAATCGGGCCGGGTCGGGCTTTGGGTTTTTAAAAATTTCGGGCTTTTTTCGGGCTCGAGCTTGAGGGTGTCGGGCCTAGATCGGGCTCGGGCCTTAAATTTTTTAAGATTTCGGACTCTACTCTAGATATAACAGACCAGCAGCTGTACTCAACTGTTACAGTACTCACTAGTCTAACTCGTCAGTGACGCTAATGTTTATATTTCATGCATTAATGCCTCAATTACTGAAATACATTTAAAAGGGACCGATTATTTATCATTTTAAATTAAAGTATCTTAAAACTACCGTATTTTCTCGACTATATAAAAATAAAAACATTTTTATTAAGAAAATAACAATTGAGCCTTATCTATAAACAAATTCAACTAATATATTATTAATACATACATGTGGGTATCTTAAAAATATTAGTGAATTATAATAACGATTGTAAGTTTGATTTAATACTATTATGTAAAACTTTCACTGAATGAATAAAGTGTTGGACATAATAAAAATATCTAAATATTAACTTATAATATATTGAAAAACCTTAATTCTAAGGAAATGGATTGGCCTTACAGCACAACTTATATGAACATTATGCTCGAACGTGAAACATCCAACTTGTTTTGCGGTTAAATTGTTTTTTAAATATTGCAATCAAATAAAATTAAATTACTTTATTTGTTACATTTTTCAAGTGCTCAATAAAAAAAATTCAAATTTATTTAATAGTTTCTTATAATAGTATGCACCGTACTATACTTTCTTGTATTTTAAATATCTTAAAGTATTAAATGACAACTGATTTAATGCATTCTATGCATGTTTTATTGGGGTTAACAGTAGAATTATTTTGTACAATATTTCGGTAAAATATTAAATCAATGATACATTTTTAATTGATTAGTAATTAAGTTAAGTATTATACGTATATATTATAACAAATTAATAAAAAATTTGAAGTAGTGCTTCAACAAAAAATAATGTAAGTTACAAAAGTAATAACATCTAACAAATAATAGCTCTACTAGTACTGTATACGAATAACAAATGGCAATCAATTTAACTTATACTTAAATTATCATATAATTTGACTTTATTTGAGAGTTTGTAACGCAATTCTCATATAATCTATGAAATGATCGAGTGTTGTGGTTAGGCTCAGAAGTCCGCACTCATGGTTTAGAGAATCAAAAAACGTCTCACACGACTCGTATTTCGAAATAAATTGGTCCGCATTTTGCCAAAGTTGATGCAGATAGTGATACTGATGAAGTGACGCCAACTGCTTCTGCATAATAGACACCAATGCGTGAGTCACACCATTGTTTAATCTTAAATCTTGAATCTGATGCTGAATCACTTTGCTATTTTCGGTTATTTCACTGCTCTTACTTGCAGTAAGATTTAAATAAAGCAACGCTTCACACCTATAGATCAATGCAATGATTTGGTAATCAGTTTGAGGTATATCAGTATCAAGTAATGGACGTGATTTCAGGAATCTATTTCTAATATTTGCAAGAAGAGTAAGAGTGTCGTTATGTATCGAATGTACGGACAACATGTCCTTATGTACATCATTACCAGTAATACTATGTTGCATATGATTGGCGGCAACAATAAAATAAAGCATTGCTTGCAAATATTTGCAAACTTGCTTTGTTCGATCAGTTTCACGATCGGCCGAGTGTTTCATCGCTCGAGCAGTAGACATGTAATCATGTATTGTCTCTGCTTTGCATAAACTTATCGATTGTTTGCACATTATTCGAAGCGCTGTCTTCACATAATTCACTAAATGATCAAAACTAGAATTAAGACATAATACACCGCATTCTTGATCCAATAATTTGAAAAACGCTTTACACGTCGAATGTTTAAGATTAAGATGATCAGCGCGTAGCCATAAATTATGTGCACTGTTATAACCATTTAGCAAATTTAGTTGTTTGTTCATAACAGCCACTAAACTATTAGTGCGCAAAATGTTTTGAGGTAATTGTTGCGACATTCGTTCGATGGTTGTGCTATTATCGCGTATATCTCTCCGTTTCAATTCAGTCATTTTCAATAATAGCAATGATTGGCAGCGATAACTCAGTGTAATCAGTTTATTATCAATAATTGGTACGTAAGCCTCATTTAAACAACGAGTTTTGGCAAAATTGTCAGTTACGTGACGCACAAAATTAAGTGTATCTCTATATAGCATATCTCTCTCAATCTGTCCGACAGTGGGTCTCGAATCACATTTCTTTTCACTAGTATTTGCTGCCGCAATAAAATAAAGAGCAGAATGTAAGTATGATTGTATTTTTGCGGTGCGATCTGTTTGACGATCGGCCGAACGTTTGAGCTGAGTTGCCATTGAAAAGCATTTCTCATATTCAATGTGTTGTGGCAGTTGTAGAGATTGTGGCAAACTATCAGCTAAACCTTGGTTCGCAGCGTTTGTCAAATCGATATTAAACCTATTATATTGCAACTCATTTTTGTCGAATCGCTTCTCGTATTTATTGATGGTTTTGTTAATAATGTCTGCATATCCACAATCAAATTGCTTGTCAGATTCAAAAGATTGCATTTTTGTTTGAATCATCACGCGTTTACGTGCAAAACACAACACAATTACGCGTTAACTTATTGGTCACTAATAGTTGACAATTCAAATCAAACAAATATACAGCGATATAATGGTATATATATATATATATGTTGTATGGTTGTATGAAACTGTAACTGATATGTCAACTACTATATGTAAACTTAACGGTTAACAGATGAGTGTGGATCAAATGGCATCAAATTAAATGAGAAATAACTACTCGAATACAATTAATACAATTCATAACTTAATAATTTCATCACTTTTAATCACTAACTTTTCAAACAAAATTTTTAAAGATTAGTGCCTCTCTCTAGTGGCAACAATATCATCAATTTTATACGTTTCAATTTCTTAAGAAAACATACGGTTGTTACTGTGGCAGTGATGTACCGTAAACTTCAATTCTGAGTTTGCTTTCATTGTTTGATTGTCACTTAAATTCTAACATTTTATGGTCAAACATAATTACTCATTTGATTTGCTTTATTAACTATCATAACATTTGTAATAAATTATTTGTTGTATAAAATAATATTGAAATTTAAATGTACAGAATTTAATGTCAATAAAAAATATTATTAGCTTATAATACAACTTATGAGAATAATGAAAATATTATCACTATTTAAGTGATGAAATAATTATAATAATAAGTATAAATGGCAATAAAAAATAATCATTAAATTAGTTAATGTGCGAGAATGTCGTCAATACATTTGTCGATTTCTTTTGTGTAAATATTACTTTTGCAAAAACGATCCTTAATTTTAAACAAATCATCAATAATGAGGTGACGATTAGTAACATCTGTTTGGTTTAGTAGAGTTTTGAGTACATGCAGGCAACTATCGAAACAAAACCTTTGCATATAAAGTCGATCGCGATCTTTGAGATACCATTTACCCGTTGGAGGCTTACGACTCAAATATATAGTAATGGTGCATAACATTTCATAATCTTGAGTACGCGTGCAAACTTTAATTAACAAAAATACAGATCTATACATGTGATGAAAGAAACTTCCAGGTCTGTCGATGTCTTGTATGGGAATACTCAAAACTTCGCGAAAAAAATTAGTTGCGTTTCGTTTTCCAAATAAACCTATGATATGCTGTTGCGCTGATTCAGTATCACATATATCGATGCTTAATAAAGGAACATTAGTTTTGTTCGCATTTTTCTGTGAATTAAGTAGCAATAATTTAGCGGTTTTGTAGTCTTTCACAGTGAAATAATAATATGCTAAACGATAAATCGATTTGTAATGAATTGCATATCTACTTAAACATCTTTTCATAGCATTCAAACATAATGTTATTAATTGTTGGCGCAAATAATTCACATTATTTTTACTACCATTTGTTTCGCAAATTGCGTCCAATATATCAGTCATTAACTCCGAAACTGAATCGTTAATATTAACATCGATTAACGTCTTCTTAGTTGCCGATGATTTTAATTTTGCCTTTGATTTTTTCAACTGCTTTGTGAAAGGAGATCGCAGTGCACGTATCAAATGAACTTTTAATTCACTTAAAGTGTCTAATGAATGCGTGTCGTTAGGGTTGCATAAAGATTTAAGAGAAATGGCGTGAATGCGGTAATGAATCTCAAGCGCTTCAACCGATAAATAAGGAGGAGTGCTGTATAAAATCTTGTTCGGATAAGACGCTCCATTGGCGTGAAGTGCAATATCTGCCCACTCGTAATATTTAATTGCGTCCAATAAATGACCAGTTTTTTCCTCAATTTTTCCGAGCATATAATACGAAAGCCATCGCTCTTTTTTCGAATCTGTTTTTAACGCTGACTCGAAACACGACGCGGCGATCTTCATCATCATATCGTTTAATCTATTTTTTGGTTGCGCGCCAACTAAATGTGTGTTCCTATTTGGAGAAGCATTACTAGAGGTGTTATAAGTAAATTGTCCGAACTCTATCCATAATTGAGTATCAGTTGGCTTGAGTTGAAGCGCTCTGCTGTAGCAACGAATAGTGGCGAACGTCAGCTGATAATAGTGTTTTCCACTGCTTATGCCACGAATTTGCAAAAGTTCGTCCACTTTATAGTTTCGACATAAAGCAGATGCGGCCCACGAATCGAAATGCAGTGGTTGTAGTCGCAAGTGATTTGCGTAATATTCACACGCTTTGTCGTGCATTTTCTTTTGAAAATAATAATCACCCATCAAGTAATAAATGGTTTGCGTTACGAACGTAACTTCAACACTACTCGGCTTATCACCAATTTTCGGTCCATTGTTATCGATATAGTTTATAATTGGCACCAAATCTTCATTCGGTTGCAAGTGTTTTGGCACTAATTGAATGATTTGCAAGAAAAGCGATTCAATATCATGAATATATCGCGCGCGATCATCATATGCTGGTAATTCTTTTGGAATGAGAAAACCAAATAATGTTTCACAATGTTTCCATTTTAATGCTATACGAGGTGAGCAATGAATTGATTCATCCATTTCATGTTTTTTCGATAATTTTTTAGTCGGAATAAAATTATAAAGACAATTGAAACAATTAATAATTTCATGTTTCATATCAAACTTCAAAAAAACTTGTAACGCTAGCAATAAAAACTCGCCATCGAGTGAAGTGCACATTCCTTTTTTACCTAAATATTGATGAGCAAACGTCAAATAATCTATAATCGAATAACTCGTGAGATTTGTTTGATATTCTTCAGCAATTATGCCCCAATATAAGCATATCCATGGATAAACTGAATCGTTTTCAATGGCAAGCTTAGCTAATTTGACAGATAACTGATACGATATTCGAGATCTCTTTCCCGATTCGAGACAATGTTTTATTGTAAGCAAACAATGCTCATCTAAAATATTTCGTGAACTCATTATATCGATTCCTTTTTGCCAGTTTTTAGTTTTAACAATCGCTTCATTCAATAGCGTTGATTCTTCTGACGTCAATTCAGATTCCGGCTTCGATTCCAAGTTTTCTATCAATAATTCAAAATTCTCTACTTTTATCATTTTGCTTTTGTTTTCACTGGTCTGCGAGTCGAGAATCGATTTAAACACAGAATAATTTATAATAGTATTATTTGATGCCATCACTTGCATGTTATTCTTCGATAATAAATTTAATGCAAGCTTAAGAAAGTCTCGATTATTTTCATTATTTACCATTACTAATGAAAATCTAATCAAAAATTCCAAATATTTGCCTTCAGAAAGAACTGTTTTGATAGGGATCATCATCTGAGACAAGAAAACAGTTTCTGATTGATCGAAGTTGATTTCATTAGCCGTTAAACATAGCCATATTTGATCAATGGTTATATCGGTGTCGATAACACATAACAATGCAAAAGGCAGTCGTTTATGATTGCGATATATCGTATAAAGTTCAATGAATGTTTTTGGAACTATCATTGCCTTACAGTTACTAATTTCAGTTAAATAAATTTCCATTAAATCCAAAATTACTATCAAGCGTTTTGTGCTATAAAATGTGTTAATTTTATCAATATATGAGTTAATAAACTCTGCATCGGTTATTGGTTTCAACAAATCACAACCGTTTGCATTATATTGAGTGACAGCAGTTACTGTATTTGGTTTGCAGTTACTGATTGGTGGCGTTTTCAACGATTCTGGTAATAATTGAAATAATGTTTCATACATGTCATTACCATTATGTTTGATGCCATTCTCATTGATGAGTGTTCGCGATGACAACCGATCATTCAAATTGCAAACTTTTCTCTGTTCAACACAACCATACAGTTTTGCTTTCTTGTTTTGGTAACATTTGGAATTAATTTTTGGTGCACAGCTATAATCATTGTTTAAGTCGATTGGTGTACTCAATGGTAACTTACTATCTTCAATATACTTGTAAAAACGTAATAATTTGATAGCAATATAAGCGATGTTCATATTGCTGGTCACATTAAAAGGTAGCATCAATTTTTTCTTTTTTACCTCTTGTTTGTTGGTTTGGTGAGAATCTGCGCATCGTTTCAATTTAAGATGGTTTAGAAAATCCATTTGAGTTGGCATTTGCTGCGCACAACCATTAATGTCGTGATTGGAGCGCACATTGAGTTCAGGCATTGATTGCGTCCAAATCACTCGCTCTTCAGTGCTGTGTTGCACATGTGATGATTGCGCACATGTTGTGATTTGCGAATACTTATTATATTTACGCTCATTCTCG
Organism: Steganacarus magnus; assembly: GCA_034698365.1. Classification (NCBI taxonomy): domain Eukaryota; kingdom Metazoa; phylum Arthropoda; class Arachnida; order Sarcoptiformes; family Steganacaridae; genus Steganacarus; species Steganacarus magnus. Next base: position 13,270 of record JAQIVF010001287.1, read on the forward strand.
TCAAATCGATGCTCAAACTTATTCTGTTTGTCGATTATGGCGATATAACCAAAATCGTAATCATCTTCGCATTCATCATCACTTCTGCACTTTGATTGCATTTCGAGAAATCCGATAAATATTTAGAAAAAACGCATTCAAATATATGCTTATTCGTTGTTTTTATAAAATGTTGGTGATATTTGTTTGAATTTAAAAATTTAAAAATATCTAAAATAGTACACTATATGCACAGTTGAAATAGTAGTAAATTGCATCTGATATTTATGATTGATATTCGAAAATACAGTAACAGTTATACATTCATATCAATTAGAAATATTAGCGTTTATCGAACTTCAGACCATTCAATACAAAACCAAAATGTAATCAAATAATATAATGATGCGACATCTGTTGTGTTAATGCAAAACATGTAATTTATAAAACTTGTGCGACAAAAATTCAGATAGTTTTAAGTTAAACATAATTTCAATAATGATAGTAATTAACAATTATATATATTGATTTTATATCATAAGAAATTTTTAAAAAAACTTTACTTCTCTTTTTTGAATTCAAATGCAATTTAAAATTTATTTATGTTACAAATAGTACTGTCTTAGATTTACTTTTACCTTAACCCGTCAAACGTTAAAGAAGTAATTAACCGGTTATGCTTAAATCAAAAATAGTTTATATTAAGCAAAGTCAGACAAAAGGTGTGCAGGTCCAGGTTTATTCCCCTGAAAATAGGATATGAAAAATTGTAGCTTAAATCCGATGAGTTTTGATACCATCCGAAGAAAATTGAAGTTGAGTCCCAATGCTTTCGAGGCCGACAAAATAAGATAATAAGTAGGGAATTTAAAATCGTTAATTAACGAATGTTTAAAAACATCATAATTTCTTGTTAAAAAGGGCTTTGAGGCTGAGTAGAAGCCGTATTAGCAAATTTCAAACAAAATATTCAAACGAATCAAACGATTTTTAAAATACTAAACTATTTCAAACGATTTTGCATCTTTTGTTAATTTAAGCCTTTAAAATATATTAAATAAAAAGAATGTACAAAAAAACATTATTCTAAAATTAAAGTCCAAATTATTTTCATTTGATTCAGACACTGTCTACTTAACTCAAAAAGTAAAACTTAAAATTTTTAACTTAATTAAATTGCTTCTAAAAGACCATTTTCGTCATATAAAAAGTATTTGTAGAGATAATAGAAAGAAATTTACTGAAAATGTTCGAAATTCTAAACTATTATGCATTTAATTTCATTTTTTCTAATCAAATTTAAAAATTTTATCAAACGATTTTCTAAACTATTTTAAAAGTTTTTATAAACTATTAACAAACTATTTTGCATCCTTTTTTCAAACGATTTTCAATTCCCTAATAATAAGCTTAGTCAAACAGGTTCAAACCTCTAGAGGGGTCTGCCATATAGATTTTCAAAATTCTCATCTGATTTAAGCAACAATATTGGTTATGGGGTAAAGTGCAGTCACCGATAGGAATGCACAATCGATTACTTGTGTATAAACAATCGATTATACTGAAA
>JAQIVF010001288.1:0-14808 GCA_034698365.1 Steganacarus magnus
GTTTAAGGTGCCTCCACTCGAAATGAATAAAATATGAGTAAATAAGCTTTGATATAATTAATTTCCCGCTACGGGGAAATGTTCATAGGAGTATTAGTGTATAAAACTTGTTTACAGTATAAATCTAATTTAAATTTCATTGAAGCAGAAAACTATAAAAAAAATTGAAACCCACATAAGATGGCATATTGATTGTCCTTGATTTAATCGAATCGATAGAAGGAACAGACAGACGCACAGAGTGGCAATCATATAATGTCAAATTTTTCAATGATGCCGTAATAATTTTTATTTTTACAATTATAGCCATTTATGTTTTTATCCATTAAATACTGTATTTAATTCTATGTCCGGTAAACACCAAAAAATTCCATATAATTAATAGTTAAATAGTTAAATTCAATAACACGCACACCATTCAAGTATAATATCATATTTTTCAAGGATAATAACTCTTTTTATCGAATTTTTCCATTATTCTCGTTTGCAAATATGAAAATTAATTTATATATTCACCAGCATAGTGTTAAAAATGTACAAAACACACTCGATTTACAGTAATATCCTAAATTATAATTTAGTTTTAGCTCATTCCCGGCTCAATCTGAACGCCAAAGCAGACGACTTATATGGTGCTATAAATTAGAAAAATATAAGCTATCAAGTTTAACATAAAGTATTGTTTCATTCAATTCTTACTCAATGGTAAGTTTTTAGGAGACAAAACACACGAATGAGTGAGTACTTTCTCGAGAGTACTTGAAAAACATAAAATAAAAATCACTCAATAGTTTTGATAAAATAAAATGTTAATAGTTGGCTGTATAACTAATTCAATTATTCTTGAATAAACACTTTTTTCTTAGAAAAAAATTGAATTATTATTCTATTCAGTGCAAAAAATATTAAAAAATAAAATAATATTAACTAACTATTGACTATTGTGAGTGAAAAAAAAATTTAAAAAAAATACCGGAGGACTTATCTAATCAACTTTATTTTTAGTTAAAACTAATGCACATGTTTTAGATTTGTAAAAAAAATAATGAACACTTCTAACGTTATATAGTATCTGTTCCGCAACTTTTTGTGTTTCTAAATGTTATTAATTTCCTGCACACATTTTCATTGTAATAGCAGATGTAATGAGTTGAAAATATAATTGTTTATAGATAAAAGAAAGTAGAAGTTCAAAAAAATTGAAAATAAATCGCTTATCATTTGGGTATGTATTAACGCTAAGAGAGCGCTAAATTTGTCTTATCAGAAAAAATGTGATTTGCGTAACTTCTTATCTCATCAATTGAATGGAAGACCTCGTAGCTAAAATTACCAACTGTTATTTTAGGTTGTTTTATATGTTATTAATTTAAATATTTTATTGCGCAGTTCACCTTGAGCTATATGTTCACCAGGACCTGGACATTACAACATCAAGGTCTCAAAGTTCTTCAACCTGGAGTCAGTTGGAGGGGCATATTCCTGAAGAGTCAAGGCGAAACCGGGAGGGTTGGCCACCCTAGCGCAGTCAATAACAAGTTAATTCATTGACAGTTTCAACGCTGAACGCCTTAAATGCACAGTTTGTATATCACAACGATTTTTTAGATATTAATAAAAAGATAACTTTTTAATATTTGACTTAAACGTGAAAAACGTAAACAATAAACTTATATAAGTGAAACAAATATAACATAGCATGAAACATCATTTTTAATTATATATAATTTAATTTAATAAAAGTGTTGTTCAATGCTTTTCGAAATTGGTGTTCACTTATTCAAACAAGTTTTCTACCGTCATATTTACTCACTGGTGGTGTTTGCACTCTTCTTACTATTTATTGTATGGTATTATAATAAAGTTGGCCGTAAGGCTTATTACTTGAGGAATTTTCCCGGCACTCCTACTGAACCGTTTTTGGGTAACTTAAGCGGACTTATGAATGGCGTATACGGCATCTATGGAATCAAAGAAGACGTTACATCACGTAAGAGTTTAAGTTTGTGTTTTTTTTTTGTTGTTTTGCTCAATAATTTAGGGGTTGTTCTATATTGAACCCACTTGTTGTGCTGTATTGTAAGCACTGTATTATTGTAAAAAATTTAAATCTTAAAACTCGCGCGCGTTTACTTAACTTAAAACGTATAAAATTTACAAATATAAGATTCTATACAACAATGAATCAATGGTTAAGTATTAATTACGTCCGTAATTTCAAGTTTAGCAAACTATGTCTTAAAGTCGAAGTATAAAAAAATTTAAATAAAGCACAGCTCAGCTCAAAAAATATAATTCATCGCTTTTTACTGTATAAGTTTTTTCAAAACAGGATTAAAGAAAAATACTCTGTAAGTAGAATTATATCGCGTAACATTCATAAATAATACAATTTTAATTTAAAAATCTAAATAAAAATTACTATTACGCTCAATTTAAAATTAAAGTGTGCGAAAAAATGCAAATTTTCCGTCTAATTAATATCGTATGAAAAAATGATGCATCGCTGATCTAACAAAATACAATTTAATTATTTTTAGTGATACTGGAAGGATCAATAGGATTCGCAAAGGTTATATTTCGGAAAGAAAAAATGTATGTCTACTGGCAGGGATGGGAGCCAATGATTAACTTATTCACACCCGAAGCTGTGGAAGTAATGCAAAAAAAAAAACATTTTTTTAATTAACATAATTACTGGTTTGAAACAAAATTTTAAATTTTAAATTAAAGGCGGTGTTATCGAGCAATATAGAGATAGAGAAATCACGGAACTATAATTATTTGCACGCCTGGTTAGGGCGGGGACTGTTGACCAGCACTGGTGACCGGTGGCGGTCTAAAAGAAAATTACTGACACCAGCGTTTCATTTTCGCATTCTCGACGATTTTTTGCCGATCAAAAACGATCACTCGATGTCACTGGTGAAACATTTACGCGATACAAGCGAGCAAATCGTTGACATTGTTCCCTATATAACGCGATGCACACTCGACATCATTAGCGAGACAGCGATGGGCGTGAAAATCGGTGCTCAAAATAATCCGCACTCGGAGTACGTGCGAGCGGTCTATTATGTGAGCGAAATGTTTATCTACCGAAACATATATTTTGTGGGTTGGTTTGATTTTTTGTTTTACCGAACCGCTGCCGGCAAAAAATATTTAAGTGAATTAAAAATTCTGCACGACTTTACCAGAAATGTGGTCAGAGAACGTAAAAAAGAAATCACTTCGAAGAGTGACTATTTTGCAATAATCAATGGTGAAAAAGAAAATTTGGGCATCAAAAAGCGGTTGGTTTTTCTTGATTTACTTGTTGAGCAACACTTGTTGTCAGAAACCAGTCTCACTGAAGAGGATATCAGAGAAGAAGTGGATACCTTCATGTTTGAAGGTTTGTTGCGCAGAAGCGATTAAAAATATTTTAAGTTAAGCATAAACCTATCATTTTTTTTGTTTTACAAATGCTTGAATGATAACAATATGTATAATGTATTTATTATATTCACAAAACTAATAACTAGAGATCCAAAAAATAGCAATTATTATATATCAAAGTAGCGCTATAAATTGGCCAAAATAGCATTAAAAATAGCATTTATTTAGATAAAATAAAGTTTTTATTGAATAGTATAAACTTATAAATTTTCAATTTTTGGCAAACTTTCGATATAATATCAAAAAATTTAAGGAAATTATCCTTTAGTTATTCAAATTCTTTGGAGCCATAGGAAAACTCATCGAAATTTAACGATAGGCTTTCTATTTTCATTGAAATAGCAAATAAAATTTGAAAAATAGTATTTATAAACATGCATAAAACGGCTCATAATCATCCAATTCGTGCATAAATTGCAATAATATGCTTCTAATTTATGAAATAAAAAAGTAGCAAATGCTATCGATTTGGATCTCTACTAATAACATAAAGTTTTAGGACATGACACAACAGCGATGGCTATCTCTTGGACCCTACATCTGATCGGTCTGTACCCTGACATCCAACAGAAAATTCATTCAGAATTGGACGCAATTTTCGGTGACGACCGCTCACAACCGATCACTAACAAAGAACTAAACCAATTAAAATACCTGGAATGCTGTATTAAAGAGTCGCTTCGACTTTTCCCCTCAGTTCCGGCGATCGCGCGTTACGTGAAAAATGATTTCAAACTCGACAAGTACACGATCCCCAGAGGTTCCACACTCTTAATATGGACATACATCCTGCACCGAAACGAGGAAATGTTTCCGCAACCGGAAGTGTATAACCCGGACAGGTTTCTACCCGAAAATGCGGCCCGTTTGCACCCGTACGCGTACGTGCCGTTTAGCGCTGGTCCGCGTAATTGTATTGGTCAGCGGTTCGCGTTATCGGAGGAGAAAATAGTTCTCGCAAATATATTGAGAAATTTTTCGATAACGTCTGTGGATCAGAGGGATAAGATGATACCGGTGGTCGAACTGGTGACCAGACCTAAAAACCCTATTAGAATGCGCTTCCGAACGCGACAAAAAACATGACTGATTTTAATGGCATAATTTAGTGCGTGTGTGAGTATTAAATGGATAATTGTTTGACCCGAAAAAAATTATATATAATTTTTGTAAAAAAAATTTTTTTTATCAATAATTACACACATTATTTAATTATGACACACATTTTTCTTGACTTTACAAAACCACAATAATATACACTCTCAGTAATTGTATTTCATTGAAAACATATAGAAAATTCATTTTATTGCATTTTTTTTTGAACACAGAAGGCATTTAAAAAAATTAATAAAACAGGATTTTTAAGTATCCTATTGCTTATATATTTTATTTTATTTTATTTTTCTTCTTTAAAATTATATATAAAATTAAAAACGATTCACTTATGTTTGACAATTAGTTTTTACTTTTATTTATATAGTCATACAGTGTTTGTTTGATACGGTATTCGGAAGATTGTGTCACACTTTGTTCGCGTGAAAGCATGCGTTACTTTTGCTTGATTGTTGTGAGCGCTGAAAAAAAATTACCTGTTGTGTGCCACACAACAAAGTCCGGGTTTAGAATTAGATGTGAAAAAAATTCTACTATTTGTTGTGGTGTGTGAAGTGAGAAGTGTTTAGTTAAAACCTTTGATGGTTGTTATCTCATTACTACTACAACTGTTATTGCAGTGTTATTTTTGTGTGGTTGGCAGAGAAATGACATAGCAATAAAAAAAATCTGAAAACTTTTTAAAATAGTTGTTTTTGTCGTGTTTTTTTTTGATATCGATATAGCAATTAAATTTTTTTTATTAATCAGTGAAATTGTTTGCGATTAACTTTATATAACAAACAAACACACAAAATACAAACAATAATAATGTGTACTTATTTTAAGACTAGATAATTGTTTGTTTTGTTTTTATTTTTTCCCCGAATGATCGTTTAACTATTAGTTTAAGCGTTTGCGAACGGAAAGCATTAGTTGTTTGTTAGTGACAGTAGTAGTGATGTAGCGGTTGACTCTTCTAGTGGATTAGAATAGTGTGTACTGTTAGCTGTTATTTATTACGATTGTGATTATGCTAATTATGTGATGCATAGTCAAAATCTGCTCAAGTTATTGGCGGTGCATATGCTGAGTGTGGCGAAACATTTTATGCCGGAGAATGACAACTATAGACACTCGATGGAACCGCTCGAACAATTATTTCCGCTATTCGGCCAAAATATCACAAAGTATAACAAGTCTGCCATCAGTTATGTGACCAATGATTTGCATCAATCAACCAGTAATCTGCACGAAACACGTTTTAATAATATCCAAAGTAAGTTAAGCAAAAAGCAGAAAGTTTTAAGTAACAGAAAAAATCAAAACAAAAAAAGAAACAACGCTCGAAAACGTGATGACTTGTCGAACAGAATTTCGGTGCGAACAACACTGCGATCGCTGCCGATCTACGATCACGACATAAGCGAAGGATACGACGGAAACTTGGATCGCGACGAAGAGGAAAGGGATAGAAAAATATGGGCCGAATTCGTTTCGGACGACGACAGCGAATTCGAAGACGACAGGGACGACAAAATGCCGCAATACTACACTTCGTTCAAGGAGTTTGTCGACAAGACGTCGCAAGAGCCGTATTTCCGGTCCGATTCAGATCATAGCGGTTTGAATAAAAAAATCACTGTTTCCACTGCGCGTCACAATCGTCCGCCGGTTCACAATATCAAGACAATTCGCGATAATATAGATTTGAGCGGCTTTTATGGCGACAAAAAGTTGAATAAGGATGATAGTAATATTAATTTCGAGACGATATTAATGCCGTGGAATGGTATTAAGACTAATGTCACTGAGAGGAGACTGTCAATGGAGGAAGACGATGACGCGGTCGGAGAGATGTATTGCGACGGCAAGTATAACCAAGCGATCGCTAACTCGGATAAGGATTGTGTGCTGTTCTATCACTGCACCGAAAACACTATCGACACGTATGTGTGTCCGCCCGGCACTCGCTTTGACAATCGCAAGCAAATGTGTTGGCCTATCGGTGACGTCTATTGCGAGAAATGAACATTTGATTTTATATATATATATATTTTTATAATTTTTTATAATTTCTGTATTATTGTTTTTGTCTCAAATAAGAGAGTAAAATATAAGTAACTGTAAATTTTAAAGAATTGAATTTCAAGTTAATATAATTATAATAATTAATAAAAGTGTCGCACAATTGTACTTTTTTTCTTAAACACATCTTCCAAATCCAAATAACTTTTGACAAATAAATATAGTAATAAAATATTTTTGTATGTTTCGATTATGATAAGTTAACTGTTTCATTATAATAAATATATAATAGTTTAATGTATTTATTTTGTTTAAAATATAAGCGCATAGAAGTGTCGATTACAGTGAACTCACAATGAGTTATAAAAATATACAGTTATTGTATTTTATTATAAAACAGACCGAAAATTAAAGAGTCAATTAACAAAAAAAAATTGAATTGTGATTTTTTATTTTCGTTAATGATCTTACATTTAAAGCTAATGCGTGTGTGGTGTTTAAATAACAATTCAAAATTGTGTTGTGTTGTGTTGTAATCGCTAGTATTATGAGCAACACGTCTCCTTATGGCGCTCACACTGAGAGGTTTCACGCGTATGTCGCGAAAAATCTTGAGCTGCTTAATTGGCGTAGTGTTTAGGATCAACTCCTTGTACTGTTGCCTAAACGACTTAGACATCCACCAGTATGTAAATGGATTAAGTGTTGCGCTAAAAGCGAATAGGAAATACAACAGATAGCTGTGCGTCACATCGCTATTTAATGCGCAATTAGTGCGCCATTGTATTGAATTAAAAATGTTGAGATAATATGCGAATTGAGAAATCGCGAATAATAGTACAACACTGATCTGAATTCTAATTTTTTTGTATGCTTCACTTCTTTTAGCAGCTTTTTCACTATCATTACAGGTATCCAACGAATCCCTTTCAAGCCATAAAGTGTAGCACACTCTTGCATAGCAGTATGAAGTTATTATTAACGGTATTACGTATTGCAAGACAAACCGGTAGCTTATCGTATACGTCTTATACTGATTATCAACGAAAACGCTGCTATTTATGAACCAATAGTTTTCATTAATACACTTCACTGTAAGCGCGTTATAGTCAAACGTGTATATATTGAACGCGACCACAAATGGTAGCGACAGTATTAGCGAACAAATCCAGATAATCGATATCAATAGTTTAGTCGATACACTGTCGAACGGGTTTCGGCTGAATTGTCTCACAAATTTAAAGTATCGATCGCAACCTATTGTCATCATAGTCAGTGACTGACCGAATGTGGCGAACGAGTTAAGAAAACTAGACAAACTTTGCACCGCAAGCGCTATTCGCGTGTCACGATCGACTATCAGTGGCATAACGATAAAGTGTATCACAATCAGTGTCAGAATGGAAATGTTATCGGAAATGGCGATATTTGCCAACAAGAACTTTGGTCTTGCATTGCGATCTTTCGCTTTGTACAGAACAACGCACGTATAAATGTTTGAGATCAAAGTGATAAACACTGACGGGATTACGATCGAAACTACAATTACAAACAGTATATCTTTCATTGTATTTTAATGAAAATTGTCAATAATCCATATAATCATTCACACGATCAAAATAATGAAAACTATGCGCAAATAAATTGCCAATACTTTAGTTTTGAAGTACAATATTCAAGAGCGCGATGAATCCAAAATAATTAGAGCCTTTGTTTATTTAAGGTTTTAGATTTCAAAATTAATGTAAATTAGACTCTCTCGCAATAATACGCGGTAAATCAAATTAAATGTTTTTATATTTAAGCGAATTTTTTTAATGTTATTTATATGTTGACTTTACTAAATATCTGATTACTAAATAAATTATTATAAACAAGAGTAATACTTTGTTCAGTCGTGTAATATTTACAGATTGTTTATTTTTCAATCTAATTGAGTTTGACTGACAAAGTTTTAAGTTATATTTCAACATTTCCTACACAACACCTATAATAATATGATTGATAATGCATTCATTGTCTGCAAAGACGAAAACTGTAAAGAATCATCGCCTTTTTGCCTCAATCATCCGCAACGAAAGAACACTCTCAACGGCTCTCAATGATATCTCAGTTGTCGGACTCGCTCTCACAAACCTCGAGTGCTGGAAACGGGGCTCAGGCGTATTTAACATAAATCCGGATGAATTCGACGAAAGAGTATGGTGGTATTAATGCACGACAAATTGCAATTCTTCCAAACGCTTCCAATCATCGCAGTGGCATTCATGGAGGAAATAGCGATAGGCGCCGGAGCGGAGTTATTGACAGTACGCGACTCGTTTGACCGCGTCTGACGCTCAAATTGGTTACTTTCACTTTAAACTCGGAATTACCACCGCTTGGGGCGGAGGATCGACACTTTTTCGCTGATCGGGCGCACCGCTGGTAGAACTATCGGAAGCGAGGAAGTGCTAGAACTGGGTTTGATTGGCAACGTTATGCGAATTAACGACTATTTTGAGTGATAATCGAAATAGTGGTTAGAAAAGTATAGAATAATTAATACACGATAGTTGTGAACGCGAGCGTAGAAGCGAACGCACCAAAGAAAGAGATCGCGTTGTGTCAGAGTGTGTGCGTCAGAAAGTACGGGTATAGAAATATTAAACATTAATCGATTATTAGACGAGATAATAATTGTTCATTTGTTAAAATTATTTTTAAAAAAATTAACACGAAAGGTTAATTAATTAAACGTTAATAATATTAGCTTTTAATAATTATTATGCTTTGCGAGCAAACTTCAAAGTTTTACTAGTATTTGTGTGATCTTCGATACTAAGATATCCAACAACTCAATTGGTATGTAATCAAGAAGTGCTATAAAAATATAATAATAACCCCAATCGCCGGCCACAGTGTAATACGCTTGCGGGCAAACACCTCGCAACCCATCAATAATCGCGTCCACAACGAGATCCAAATTATCCGAAGCGATATCATTACTCATACTAAAAAAAGTTTTCTTTATTTCGTCAAAGCTTGACGACGAATATGCCTGCTTAACCGAATTGCTAGTGTCGTCCCACACACGATCGAACGCGCTGTGCACATATTTTTCGGTTATTAGATTAGTGTTGAAAGTTCCCGGCAGTATAACTGACACCTTTATTCCCGACTGTTGTGTCTCGCGTCTCAACGCGTCCGAGAATGACAGCACAGCGTGTTTGCTCATACAGTATGCGCTGCACACCGGAGCAGTTAGTATTGCGGAAATACTCGCCATGTTAACGATGCGACCTAAACAATACCGGTCTTAATATCACTTTTAAGCACTTATACAAACATTTTATATAAACATTTTCACCAGTTTTACCTTTAGACTGTCTAATAAGTGGCAGGAATGCACGCGTAACCCTCACTAAACCGAATACATTCACATCGAAAATATTCTGATATGTTTGCATTGTTCCCCAGTCTATACATCCGAAAGTTGCAATTCCGGCGTTATTCACGAGACCCCACAATATATGATCGTTTAGTTCTAAATCGTCTCTAACACAGTCGTAAACAGTTACCACTTGAGCGTCGTTTGTGACATCCATTTTGATTACTTTAATCAAATGCGGAAATATTACGTTCGATTGTAAATGTTTGGATCCATCGCACTCTGTATCCAAAACAGTGGCGTAAACCATAAAACCGATTGCGTTTAATTTGTACGCTAAACGATTACCAAAACCAGAGTCGCATCCTTTTTGGTGGGAAAAAAATTAAGTGCTAAACTGTATTTTCTACGTGTATATTACCTGTTATTATTATTGCCTTTTTATTCGTACTAATTATCTCATTACGGTTCCTAACTTTGCCAACAAATTTTGCTATTTTCCACGAAATTATTACCGAAACTAAAGTCGATCCTATTATCGAAATTATGGATCCAATTGAGTCTATAATGTTGCACACAATCAGTGTAATTGAGAATATAATAACGAATATATGTAGCATTCTTGGCATAAATTTTCACGCAATGATTTGTATTTTAACTTTGGTACTGTTTTTTTTTTTAATTTTTGGTAAATTTACTCTAAGACCACAATTTCTAGCAAAACAACGTTATGCTTATTTTTATTATCAGACATAAAATAAAACAGACTGAATTTATCCTTATTTCTTCTAATTAGTTATGTTAGTTATGATATTGAAGTGAAGGCTATTTTTCAATATTTTACGTTCTCATTATTATGCTTCTATACTATAGAGTATTAAACTGTTAAAATATTTCTTCAACTGTCATAAATTTCTCGGAAACTTAGATGCTTTTTAGTACAATATTTATATGCTTTTTTTCAAACATTTAGCATTAGAGTATTAGCAATAAACTAATTCAGACTTTGTGCGATATTGAGAGGCGAAAAAAAAATCATTAAAAATTTTTATTAGTTTTTTATATCAAAATTTTTAGCTCGATTTTACTCTTACAATTAATTTTATTCTTTCTAAACCTATTTTATATACATTAGAAACTTTTATTTAACAATCAAATTATTCTCTCGAGATATTCGCGCAAATTTTTTATATAAGTCCAAAGAAAGAGTCCAAACATATTAAGCTAAGCTCAATAATTGTTTTGTGATTCGCTGTAAAGAATTCATATTTATTTCATATTAACATTAGACAACTTTAGTTATAATTTTTTTTAAAAATATAAATTTTAAAACTTTTCAAACAATTCACTCAATGACGTAATTGAGTGGTGCACTATTAATATTAATTCTATTTGATATGAACACATCGAGCAATTCGTTCGGTATATAATCAATGAGCGACATAAGAATGTAATGCATCCAATCAGCGATTACAGTGTAATAGAAATGCGGAGAAACGTCGCGCAGAGCGACTATAATCGCGTCCACAACGAGATCCAAATTATCCGATGCGATATCATTACTCATTTTAAAAAAAGTACTCTTCATTTGTTCAACACTTTTGCGCGCATACGTTGCCTTAACTGAATCGCTCGTAGTATCCCACGCGTGATCAAACGTGGTGTTCATATTTTGTTCGGTCGCGATATTAGTGTTGAAACCGCCCGGCAGTATAACTGACACCTTTATTCCCGACTTCAGTGTCTCGCGTCTCAATGCGTCCGAGAACGAGATGACAGCGTGTTTGCTCATACAATAAGCGCTGATCACTGGAAGAGTGAGTTTTGCTGCGATACTCGCTATGTTGACGATGCGGCCTAAAAATTATTAGTTTTTAAGTATTTTTCGTAGAGAATCTTTGATTATGAGTGTTTTACCTTCAGATAATCTAATAAGTGGCAGGAAAGTGCGCGTAACCCTTACTAAACCGAACACATTCACATCGAATATACTTTGATATGTTTGCAATATTCCCCAGTCTATACATCCGAAAGTTAAGATTCCGGCGTTATTCACGAGACCCCATAATATATGATCGTTTAGTTCTAAATCGTCTCTAACACAGTCGTAAACAGTTACCACTTGAGCGTCGTTTGTGACATCCATTTTGATTACTTTAATCAAATGCGGAAATATTGCGTTCGATTGTAAATGTTTGGATCCATCGCACTCTGTATCCAAAACAGTGGCGTAAACCATAAAACCGGTTGCGTTTAATTTGTACGCTAAACGATTACCAAAACCAGAGTCACATCCTTTTTTAGCGGTAAAAAAATTAAGCAAACTAATCTGTAGATGAAAAACTTATATTTTCTACGTGTATACCACCTGTTATTAGTATTGCCTTTTTATTCGTACTAATTATCTCATTTCGGTTTCTAACTTTGCCAACAAGTTTTGCTATTTTCCACGAAATTACTATTGAAATTAAAGTCGATCCTATTATCGAAATTATGGATCCAATTGAGTTGCCAGTGTGGCACACGACTAGTATTATAGCGAATATATTAATGAATGCGCGAAGCATTCTTTTTGATTTATATTTTTTTAAGAAAAGCTTTAAACTTCGATAACTTTCACACACTTTTTATTATCGCTGAGAGTAGTATTCGAAGACTACTAATTTAATCGTATATGACAATACTCTATTGTATTATCAGCTATAAAATATTATTAAACGGTGATATGAAATGCTAGAAACTCTGTTATGAGCGACAATTTTTTTCTGGCTCCCCTTTTTTTGTCGGCGATTTTTTTTTATCAAAACTTTCCGTGTCTAATATTGAGCATCACTTTTTGTCTGAAAACCAGTTATGCTTTACTCATCCAATACGTTAAGTACTAGTTGAGTGATATTGAAGAGTCAATGTTATTTTTGTTGGTAAGATCATATAAAATTTATTTTCTTTGTTAATTACACTGAATAAGTTTAAATACTTTTTTTCCCCTAAATAGTGCCTATTTTAGACAAACTGCAACATGCAATAAACATTTTAACTCTTTTTTTACTTTTAAATGATTTCCAATTCACTATTAAAAATTTTTTTATAATACTTTATTATAGACACATACGTAGACATTGACGTGAGTTATCTCTACAATCTCTACACTTTAATCCAAAGTAATCATAAAAGTCTGAGTAATTATCTTTTTGACGCGTCTTTTCAATTTGTTATACTCTCGTAAAAATGAAAAAAAAAACACACATTCTCTAAAAAAATCAATAAATTTTTAAAGTTTTATTCCTTTCAATTTTTCATATAAAATTTTATTTTATATCATTTTAGATGATTAAATATAGTTTTTATTTAGATAATAAATACGTTTATTTATTATTTAAAAATTTTCCTTTCAGGTATTAGTAAATTTTTATTTTAAAACGCATCAGTTTTTAAAGCAAAACTCCGACTATTTAGCTCAGCTAACGACTGAAACAAGATTTCAAGACTACAGTAAAATTACAATCCAAATAAGTACAAAAGTATCAAAAAAAAAATTCAGTGGAAAAAAATTAAAAATCAATGCAACAACAAAAAAATACACCACTAATTAGTTTAATGCGAAATTCACTGCAGCACTGGTATGTGCATACTGTAGTAGTGTATGAGAAAGTAAATATTGAATATATATTTCGCCGCATTAATTCAAATGAATCGAAGCAATAAAGTTAAAAGCAAAAAAAACCGGCTTTAGATTAATGCACATTTAAACTAATTAGTTTCCACGCGCCGTTTTTTTTCTTCTCTAAGAAAAATGCCAACACAACACACTCTGTATAGTTGAAAACCGGATACTTATTCTGGTGGAAGAAATAATTTATTATATTATGAAAAAAAAGTCAGACGCATTAGCGTTTTGTTGGTAATACAGAATATTCTTTGACTACGTATAAAAATGTAATGCATTACAATTAGTAGTAATACTACTTTTACTTTGTGCACACTATTTTGGGTTATACCACAAAAGAGCAAAAAGGAAAAAAATTACTGACAACTTATTACTTTTTTGCGAATAATTTTTTAATGTTATATTAACTAATATACTAATGTAATCTCTTCTGGTTTGATACTTAAAATTATTTTCACTGGAAAAAAAAGGTGGTGTGAAACAATATGTGGTATGTTTTTAATAGAAGTTTGTTAATTTTTTTAAAAAATATACTGCTATCTTAAACTATTGATTTTTTTTCTGTACTGACCAGTGAAGAGCGCAGCGAAACAACAAGCACACCAAACAACCTGATCACAGGCTGCTGCGGGAGTATACTGGTATTCATAGTGGCGTTCACTGCCGGTCTCGTTCTTGGCGTGTATGTGGCGAACGAGTTCAACATCACAAGTTTCGCCGACGTATGGAATTATATCGCGGCGCTGGCGAATCAGGAGCAGAGTTCAAACGAAACTATTTCGAACACTTAAAAAAGATGTTTTTGATGCATTTGATAACACGGGTTGGTTAATAAACATTTGATTTTTAACAGTTTGTAATGTTTAATAAATCTAATTAATTTTTTTTTGATAAATTTCAAACATTTCGGAAAATATGTGCAAAAAAAATTCTCTTTTATAATAAATTCTCTCTCTTTGAACCAAACACTTTTTTATTATCGAATAAAATTCATTTTATTTTTCGGTTTGCATCAATTTTTTGTGTGTGATATTTTAAACTACAAAAAAGACGCTAAAATTGACCGCAAAATTTTAGTGCCAGATTTGAATGAAAGATATAGTCCGCCTAACCTTAGGCTTAGGCTGTAGGCTAACACTTTATACAAAAATACATGTTAAATAAAAATTATATTAATTAAAATTAAAAAATATCACATTTCAGAGATTAA
>JAQIVF010001289.1:0-14800 GCA_034698365.1 Steganacarus magnus
TTTCCTTTAAACATATTTTTTAAACAATGTTTTTTCAACATTTTCAATCTATAGTCTTACAAAATTTACACTAATGCTAGATATGTTGATCAAAGTGAGCTCATTTATAATGTTCATTCTAGTTTTCTGTTGTTACTAAAA
Organism: Steganacarus magnus; assembly: GCA_034698365.1. Classification (NCBI taxonomy): domain Eukaryota; kingdom Metazoa; phylum Arthropoda; class Arachnida; order Sarcoptiformes; family Steganacaridae; genus Steganacarus; species Steganacarus magnus. Next base: position 142 of record JAQIVF010001289.1, read on the forward strand.
GTTAACGATAATCACTTCGTAATTTTAATTGATGTTTCACTAAAATTTTAGTAATCAATGTAGTGGTGATCGTTACCATTCGAAACGTCATTTGAAATTAAGAATTAGTAATCGATAACATTGATTAACAACACAGAGGGGGTGCTTGCCTAGGGTTGACCCCCCAAGAAAATCGGGAAAACTTGAGTCCCCCTTACGAAAAAACGAGAAATTGAAAAATTGTCGTTTAAATCCGATGAGTTTTTGTGACCTCTGTAATTTTTGTCCGAAATCTGAAAAAACTTGTTGCTTAAATCCGGTGAGATTTGACACCCATTAAAATTTCGAGAATCTAGAGAGCTGGACCCCACCCTAAAGGTTTGGAGTTTGTTTAACTATGATTAACAACAGATAAAAGTGAGAAAATTTAAATATTTAATAAACATGTAAATTATTTTCTATTCACTATGAATTTTTTAACAATGTTTAACTAAACTTAATAAATAAAACAGATCGTTCATTCATAGTTTGCTCAAATTATCAATATATAATAAGTTTCTTTATTAATTAGCACAAAATTAATGAAAATTACGCACAATTTGGTGGATTTATATACAAAAAAACAGCTATTCTGAAACAAAGTGCTTTAATTATGATAAATAGCTATCGAGTGACAATTTTTCGTGAAAATTCTGTAAATTAACGCACACACCGTTGAATATTTTTGTTTGACTTTTCAAAGTGAGCTAAAATTTATTTTTTATTTTTGATATAAATAATACAGATTTGGTAATGAAGTAAAAAATTAAAATAATATTATTCAAAATATTACTTCAGATTATATTAATTATTCAGCTAATTTTTTGTCAATATTTATCGATAAAATACTGAAGAAAAACGAAAACATGAAGTTTAGATATTATTTATTTTAATTTATGAGATAACTATTTATTTCCAAAAAACAAAAATTTGAATTTATGAAAAATTAACCATTACATGCAATTAAAATAAAATGCAAACGGTTTTGAATTTTTAATTTGGGCAGATTTTTTTCTTTAGGCACATTTTCAACTATGACTTTGAATTTGATTGGAAAATTTTTACCTTTTCATTGGTTTTACAGGAAATTTCATTGGATTTTTTATCAAATTAAAAAAATATGATTGATCGTTGAATAAATTATTTATTCCTATTGAAATGCACGTGAGAAAAGGCTATGAGAATTATAACTTATACGATTGTGTAATCGATGCATTCGAGATTAAGCTATTACTGATGAAGTTAATGTACGTGATTTTTGTCTCATGTTAGCCTTCAATTTTTTTATACTTATTGACATTTTTTTAATTTGTACATTTTATAAGAAAAGGAGAGTCTAAACGAGTTTAGTCTAGAACTCTTAAACTTACCATTTAAGTAGTTATTAGTGCGAGTGTGCACTAGAATTAAATAAAATATTAGAGGAAATAAATATCGCTGACATAAAAAAATAATATCTGAGAAGTGAGACTTTAAATTGAGATTATGATTGTATAATTGTGATTTTATTTTTAAAAATAAAAAATAATTTCTATTTCATTAGTCGTTTGTTTAAATTTAGAGAAATAATGACTAACAAAATAGAGGTAATGAATCTTTAAAAGTTAGAAAATGTTAAAATAATAATAATAATAATAAATTTTTAATTATAATATAATTATTAAAACTTTTTACTTAGCACATAGCGTTTCTCTTAGAACTATTAGTTTTATTAAATCAACTTACAATTTTAAAATAATTGATAATTTTCAGTTAAATAATAACGAAGAAGATTCAGATCGGAATGCGTTAAATGTAAAAATTCCAGTGCTATTCGAGGAATTTTTTCAAAATACGGACTTTACTTTTCGACATGAAAGGCACCAAACTATTCGAAATAAGTGCAGAAATAAATATAAAAAATATGGAATCGAAGAAATGTTTGATCACTGTATACATCTATTTTTAATTTTAAAAAATCATTTAAGAATATATTTTTTTCAATAGAAATTATAATTTTATTTTTCAGATGATGCCACTATTAAATCGCTTATGTTTCCCGATAGTTTTAACGAGAAAAGACTAATCTATTTATGCAGTATGTTTACATTTTTGTTGGTTTTCGAAGATTTTCTTGATGGTTCGCTTAACTATAAATATATGGACTCAGATGAAACAACCGATTCAAGCGATGCAAAACAAAAGTATCACAGAATAAACAGACTTTCTGTTTATAAATTTGTGGTCATATATTCAACAAAGTTTTTAACTCAATTCAAGTTTTCTATATATCAATGGTATAAATTTTTCTGGGGTTTCTTCTGTTACGTGTTGCTACAGCTTTTTAAGCCCAAAAGTAAAATATACAAGACATACGAAGAATATACAGCAAAAAGGTATTTTTTAACATTTTATAACTGCTACTTAAAAATTTTGGGCAATTTTACTGAAAAATTGGATTACAGGACAATAGATATTGGTGGCGATGCGCCCATCATTTGCTTACACAAAGTGTTTGGTTACGACTTCAAGCCAACAGTATTCAATCACGCGTTAATTAAAAAGTTCAACCAACAGTTTTCTATACTATTGTGGCAAATCAATGATTTGTATTCGTTTAAGAAAGAATTTGTCAGAAAAGAGCATCAAATGAATTCGATCACAGTATTGAAATATGAGCATAATATCAGCTGGCAGTCGTCTGTCGATATATTAGCGGATAAGATCCGAAATGGAATGGTTGTGTTTAATAAAACCATCGATGAAATTCGTCAGACAAACTTAGAAGTTTCATTTGAATGCTTAAAATTAATGGCTGACAGTTTATATATTTTTAGCTACGCTTACAGAATGTGCAAGCAATACCACGTTCAAACTGAAGTTGAATTGAACTAGAGTTGCATTGTAGACAGCAAATTAAAAAAAACTCTTAAGGCGGAAACTAATTTTTTATTTTTTGACTGAACGTATTAATTGAATATCATGAATGTCTTCTATCTAATAATATAAACTTAATAATCAATATATGTATTTAATCACTATGTGTATAAATTTATGCATTAAACCATAGTTTGATTTACCATAAAGAAAATTAATTAAAAGGCCTCTTTAGCCTTCGGTTGTCTCACTCATGCCATCACAAAAATGTGGTTTACGTGTTCGTGTGAACGTCTTGTGACGCAACTTCATAAAAAAGGGTTTTTACAGTCTTTCTTTCTTAATGAAGTATTCTTGATATCGAATCGAGTTAGTTTTTCCTGTAATCTAAATATAAATTCACTATAAGACCTTACATACTCTACCTCTACAGACTTACGAGTGAGTGAGTTAGTGAGTGGCGCACATTTGTACGACTATGATAGCATCTCACTGAACTGTTTATCCAGTTTTTTCAAGGACACAGCCTCTGAGTCTGAAAATTGTGCCTACAAATGAGTTATTCATTTTTTAAAATACAGTATACAGTATATCACAATAAGTAAATAAGGAGATATTGGTAATAAAATGCGCTGAATGAAGACCACCTATTCGTAAATAAAGTTGTAAACATTTATATAAATTTCAATTAATCACTTAATCAAAGCGAGATCGAAACCACTGTTCGATCTTGTTTTTAATTGAATTTAAATTTTTAACTTTAAACAAATTTATTCAGATAAGCATTAAGCAGATAAAATATTCATTATAATTATGTAATTGGAATCTTAATTAGTAAATAATGCAACATTTTGTATAAATATGTATTTATAATTTTTGTATGTATAGAATAAACTAATAATTATGTTATAGTTAAATAATCTATATATAGTTATAATCTATAAAAGTTATTATTAGATGTTATCATTTTTAAAGTGATATCATTATTACAGTCGCTTCGATATTAAAAATGATTCCAGTTTAATAAATGAAATAACAAAAGTTAAAATTGAAATGTACTAACGTTTTTTAGATAGAGTTAACATTAAAAGTTAAATCACGTTATATACTTCATTAAGTCAATCTATTTTTACTCTCTAGCTTTAAGTACTACGTAAGTATTTAATATTAAGTATTTTAAAAGCAAAAGTAAATGCTTTATACGGTTTAGTTATTCTTTAGTTTTCTAATATAGTTTTTCTTTTCAACCATTAAATAAATTATTCGAATAAAACGTTAATTAACAAAAACTATTTTAAAACTTTTTAAAATAGCATAAAAGATCACTTATGAAATATTATAAATCTAAAATCAATTAGAGATTAGTTACAATAGGTAGAACTTTACTTAAATTTTTAAGATACATCAAAACAGATACATCATCATCAACAGGTCATCACGCAGTAATGTGTTTATTTTTAGCTAACTTTGATGGAGTTTATTATTTTTTTAGATTTTCACTGTCTTTATAGATGTAGACAAAGGAATATTTTTTGTCATAATTAGGAAAATTTATTCCAATTAAGGGATTTCCCGTTAAGCGAATTTTAAAGAATTTTCTGGTTAAACACCATGCGTTAGAAGCACGTGCCATATATAGTACCATATTCAGTGGTTTTCAAACTTTTTGGATGGCGATCCTATCTATTAATAAAAAATTTGTCGCGACCCAACTTCCAACTTTAAAATATTGTATTTTTAACTTATAATATGAAATTTTTAATACTGAAGTACTAACTAGAGAATGTTCTAACTTAAAACGATTTCTACCATAAAGCTCTTAGTCAGCCAATGTTTTTGAAAAAATCTTAATTATTGTCTAATTAATAGAAAGTTCTAAAATTTTCATTGGCGACCCAACATTAATGTAAATTCTTGTCAAACCTGCGACCCAACAAGTTTTATAACGACCCTATTTTGATCGCGACCCATAGTTTGGGAACCTCTGCCACATTTGATGTGATCGTATGCATCGACAGCTTTACAGGTTGTTAGACTTTCACAAAAAATTATTTCTTTATTTATTCAAAATTTGAGGATTATTCAAATAAATAAAAGCGAATGGAGTATTAAATAATAAACTATTTAAATTATTATCTAAAATCTTAAGTCTAGACATAAAAAAAACATTAATACTCTCACTATAATTTATTTAAGCGTCATATTTTTTTAAAAGACACTTTTCAGAACCTAAAAGTTATTCCGACTAACGTTATTTCTTGTCTTTGTACTACAACTCCTAAAATTTTTCAAACTTAGAAAAACTATAGGTTTAGGTCCTACAACTAAGGTTATGTGGAATAAATCTATAATCTCTAAAGTATACAATAAATTGGACATTATTTATAAAGGTTGATTTCAAAATTAAAATTTATTTAAAATTTTTAATCCAAGAGATAATTCTTATTATTGAAAATATTTAGATTTTTAAAAAATTCTAGAGTAAAGTATTTTAAGAATGAAAAACTAATAAAGGAAACACATTTTCACAATATAATTCTATATCTCATATTGTATTTTGTATAATATTAAATAAGTGACTTAATTTGATTCAAATTTGCTAAAATGGACAGCAGTTGTAGGGTTTATTTCTGATGGAACAGTAACTTCCATTATTTGAGTTTTTTGTTCACGTTTGATGGCGTAAGCGGAGGAAAATGCCAAAAGACTGACAAACGTGGTCAACACCACAATCCATGGCTTTAGTGGTATCACAAAAATTGATATAAAAAATAGTATAATTAGGATGAAACCATAGACAATAATAGAAATAAAGTGTTGTCTGACAGCCGCGCTTAAGCCCAACAGTGACACTATAGTGAGCGTCACATTCATTATAATTATTAAAATGCGTTTCTCTAATCAAACAAAAAATAATTAGATTCTGTGATCTCTTAAGTTTATAAAATTATATACCGTTAGTTTCAATAGTTTGCTGACCCATTGTGGTGTTTGGTGTGCTTTTAAGGTGTGATTCAATTTGATTCGCTTTATCTAAATTAGTATACATTTTCTGCAGTATTTGAACGCCGATTACCATGTAGTAAGTGTTTGCAACAATTAGTACAACAATTGATAATACAAATATATAAACTATTAATTGATAAATACTTGTATTCAGTATTTCTCCTGTTTTTGCCATTTTATTTTTTCAGCTTAAATTTTTTAAAAACAATAAGAGTTAAATAGAAGTTGAATGTGTTTTACACAAATGTTTGACGAGAAACATGCCTAATTTTTTTGACATTAATTTGACTCGTATTAGTTTACATTTTGAATGTTTTATTACATCAATACATAAGTGCCACACGAACAGTATATAACTAAAAGCAGCTTACGTTTTTGGGTTTTTATAAAAAAACATACGTATTTATTACTGCTTTATTTTATTTGACTCATTTAAAATTATTTTAAATACGGTAATATACAAATATTAATAAATTAAAACTAATAAAACAAATTTAGTCTATATCTTCATAATTATTTCTTAATTTTATCATTAAATACATAGTTTAAAACTTTTAAAAATTACTTTCCCTCAACTTGTTGAATGGTGCCGTTAACTGTACCGATAATGTCATTAAACTCGTTATTGATTTCGACCCACGTTTGATTAACTCCTTGAGTAATTGGAGAATTTCCTGCGACTCCTTGAATACTATTAATCACACCATTAGCTCCCTGTTGGGCCACGTTTTGTATTTCGCCAAAAATTGCGCTCGCGTTGTTACTAATAGTCTGGCCATTCACTAAATTAGCGATATTCGTAGAATTGATAATTCCAGACCAATTGGGAAAAGCAGGAAACTGGCCATTTACTGCAATTGAATTATATTTAATTTTAATTAAGTCATACTTTTTTTTAAAAAAAATATTCTTACCAATTATTGAAAAAGCTTGAATTATAACTAAAATTTTTAACATTATTAGTTGCAATGATTTTCGATAAAATAGTTCACAGTACTAAGGTATTGTAACTTAGACTTCAGTATTTATTTTCCCTTTTATAAATTTGAAAAATAAATAAAAACAAAAATGCACAGGTTATTTATTCTATATATTAAACACTTGTTAATTTAATAAATAGTGTTTTTAATTGTTTTAAAAAGGTTGCGAAAGTTTTTATTTTTTAAAAAATAAACTTCATAAAACATATTATTATATAAATTTATAAAGAAATATTTATTATATAAATAATAAATCACATTTATTTAATTCTATATGGCAAAATTCTCTCGAGCTTTCGTATCTTCTAAATGTGTGACTTTATTATTAATAAATAAATTTTTCGATTGAATGTGAATTTCTTCCTAGTTTTACTGGCTATAATTATTTGTATGTTAATAACTTAAACTGTTTCATAGAGTTCCCTTAATATTGTTGAGATGTATGATTGGAATCAAATTCAGTTTTAGTTTATAAGTGGTTTGAAATTATTTTACTTGTTTTAAAATAATTATTAAATTAACTATAAAAAATTTTAAAAATTGATTATTAATTAAATATAATAAATCTTAAAAATAGAAGTCACAACACATCAAACTTGCGTGCTTTTATAACTGGTGTGCATCACTACTTTTAAATTAATGATGCATATTAAATCTTCGATTCTTATAACTTGACTAATGAATGAATGTATTTCTTTAAAACATATTTATGATTTATGATTATTAGTCTAATAAATGTTTTTAGTTTAATTTTGCGATGTAATTCAAAAACATAATTGTTTTATAGCTGATATTTTCAAAAATCTATGAATAAATTTTGAACTAATCATGATTATCTTGGAAGTTGTTTCACCGAATAATTATATTGAATCAGCAGGAAGTCATTTCTATAGCATTGGTTTATCACACCATCCATTCAATTCTATTAAACGCAAAAAAATTTACAATCCTTGGTTCGTATTCATAATAACATTTGTAATATGGGTAAAAAATTTTATAACAATTCAACTCAAAACAGAAAATTCTGATGCTTTTATAATACTCGGCGATTTTGTCTACTTTCTTAACATTCGATACCAGTATTATCTATTTTCATTGTTAGCATATTTTTTATCCTTAGTTTCGCAAATAGTAAACTATTTTCATTACATTCAAAACAAGAATCAAATATATCTAAAACCATTCGAAGTAATTTCTGGTTACATTTTGCTAAAAAGTAGTGATATGGACGCCAACCAAGTTAACAAATTTATTAGTAAAACGAGATTTCATTTTCGAGTTGCGAAAATAATTTTAAAAATGCTTCTGATAGTTATGCCGGTACTGACGATATACCCGCTGGCAATAAAATGCTCTTTATTACAGTTAGTGTTTTTTGTAATACCATGGAGTATTGTAAATACATTTGGATGCTACTGTGCCGCTTCCATCATATTGTGGCAAGTGGTCTATTTTATTATCACTTGCTATTATTTTGAAATTAAACTTAAATCCATTAATAAGGAGATCATTGCTTCAAAAGTAAGCGCTGAACGACTCACAAAATCTACTACGATTTACTTAATTAGAAGTTTGCATTCAGTACACTCAGAGATAAAAGTTTACAACGATGATTACTGGTCACTATTTTTATTCTGGTTTTGTTTAACGATTGCATCGATTAATAGTTTGCTTTTATTTCAGCTAATGTTTATTAAATTTAATCTGATTCTTCAAATAATTTTAATTTATACTGTACTAGTATATAGTTTTATAATAGCGATTGTTTTGAAATCTGCGTCTTCAATAGCAATGGAGGCCAGCAAGACGTATAAACTCTTGAATAAGTTTTATTTAGTTCATCAAAAAAATTCAGCGAACGAAATAAAATTTAAGGTATCTTTTAATTTTTAAATGCTATTTAATTTTGTTAATATAATTTGTTCGTATTTTTTAATAGATTTTTATGACTATTGAGAAACTAGGAATCAAGAACATTGGCTTTCATTGCTGGCAATTATTCTTAATTAATTATTTTCGCTTTTATGAAGTAAGTGGAAAAATACTCCGCTGTAATATAAATTAGGGCACACATTGTGAAGACTTCACCAATTTAAGAGTAAAAAGAAAAATTTGTAAATTGCTTGGAATTAATCATTGTTGAATTACAGTTTACCTTTACAATGAAATCTATATTTCTATATTGATGAGTCAGTACTATCTGCAGACTTAAGTTTGTGCATATATGATTTGTTAGATTTTACCTTAAATTTAGATCTCAACTTATATACTGTATTAAAACGGTAGTAAATATTTGTAATATTCTAAATTGGGCTCTATTTTACGACCGTAAAGCTTGTGTATATTTTAAAATATTACGTGTGCCATCGTATTACTCTTTCGTAAAATTTTAAACTTAATATAATACTTTTTCCTTTGTAGATAATTGCCCTTATTATTACTTTTTTGATCAAAACAATTGAATTATCATCATAGTTGCTAAATATTGAGAAAAAATGTATTAATTATGTACTGCATTAGATTTGTATGCGTATAGAGATTCCAATTATTTGATTATTTTTAATCTTAAGTGTTATCGTTTGAATCCGGATTCAAATGCTTGCGTTAGCTATTGATCGTGAGACTCAACCGATTGTACTTTCGATTCGCACTTACATTTCTCATTTAAAGTTACATTTATTAATTAATTACTAACTTCGATTACTCTAATTTAAATCTTAAAAATTAATTTCTAAATTAGTCTTTAAAAAACATCTTTAGTTTTAAGCATTGTTCATTAGTAAATTCTTCTTAATATGTGTAATTTATATGTTGCCTCACTTTTAATTATTATTACATATTTATCGCATGGCAATGCTGTAAAAAATCCAAAAGTTGTCTGTTATTATGAATCTTGGGTTTACTGGAGAGCAGGAAATGGAAAGATGACAGTCGATAACCTTAGTAAGTATATATGAGAAATATTTAAAATATTTACATAGTGATTTTTATTTACCAGATTCTAGTTTATGCACTCATATTGTTTACGCTTATCTTGGAATAACTCAACAATATGCTGTTAGTATTCTTGATCCATATTTGATGGAAGATTTAAGTGAGTTACTCTAATATCTATTTTTTTAAACTTTATTAAAGAAAATTTCAAACATATTGAAAAGTTCAATAAACAAAGACAAAGTATAAATTCTATAACGATTTATTTTAAACAATCAATCTAAAGTATTTTTTTGTAAAAAAATTTATAAGGAAATAAGATAAATAAGATTAAATTTGCTTTCTCTAAACCAGGAGCTAAAACTTTTAGTCCTGAGGTTCTAATCAATAATTTTTAAAATCTATTAATAAAACCTGACTTTAAAATTTTTTTCTTTCTTCGAACAATCAACACATATTATAGACGATTTATCGAATTTTGCTAAAAGCAAAGGAAGCAGCAAAGCTATGGTGGCAATCGGTGGATACTCGCAATCAACACTTTTTCCTGCATTGGCCGCATCAGACTCTTCGAGAACACATTTTGCGGAAAGTGTCGTTGAGTTGCTTAAAAAATACCACTTTGACGGTGTGATGATCGACTGGCATTCTCCAACTATAAATGATAGCGATAATTACGCGAAACTTTTAGATAAGTTGGGTGACAAATTTTCAACCACAACATACGAAATCGGAATAACAATTCCTGCGCAGACTGTTGACTTAAATACCGGTTTTAGTATCAAAACTATTGTGGGGTAATTTAATTAAATAATTTGAAAATTATAATAAACTTTGTTAAAATTTAATTATCATTTGCAGCTTAGTTGATATAATAAATGTATTGACCATCGATGAACACGGCCCGTGGGAGAGTAAAGTTGATTACGCGGCGCCACTAAGTTGGCAGGTATGGTGTGTTGTGTGTGTTGTTTGTGTGTTGTTTGTGTGTTGTTGTGTGACTTTATATTTTTCAATTTTTTATCTGGGTATACGCTAATGGTTGTCTCATTTTGTTTATTTCGTATTAAGATTGAAGCACTAGAATATTGGTGGAGAAACGGCGCCACAAAAGAGAAATTATTGATGTCAATACCATTTTTTGCTCGAACATGGCATCTCGTTAACACTGCTGATAATGAGCGACACGCTTCCGCTACTGGTCAGGGAGGAACGCCTGGCATTTACACCAACACTAGTGGAATGCTTGGATATAATGAAGTATAATATTTGTGTATTAGATGTGTATTAAAAACGCTGAAAAAACCGATGAGTTAAATTATTATAATTTGTTTTAACAATTTAGTTATGTCTAATGATGAAGTCAGCTCCGACATCGTTTGTGTTACGAAGAGACCCTTTAACTCCCGCGATATACGCTATTTATGGAAGTGATTGGATATCATTCGAAGATTCGAGGACATGCGCAGAGAAAACAACGGCAGTCACTTCCAAAGGGTTCGGTGGTGTTGTAGTGTATTCGTTGGCTAACGACGATTTTCGCGGTGATTGTTCCGGTACTAAGTATCCATTGCTTAATGCAGTAAACAAAGGATTAGATATGAGCGATGTGACTGCTGGTACTCCACCTGCGCTGGTAACTACTCTTCCAACCACGCAACAAATCTCTCAGTCAACAACTTTAGCGGCAACACAGACATCACCTCAAACTACAACTAAACCTGCATATTAAGCTTCATAAACTTAACTTTGAAAGTAGTGTGTAATTCTATGTAATAATCATTACATATAAAGTTTAGATTAATTTAGTATTATTTTTGAAATTCATTAAAGAACTTTTTAATTTAATAATTTTATTTTGCTAAACCATCCCTTTGAGAATTTTATTGCACCCGAGTAAGAGAGAGTGAGAGTTAGAATAACTTTTTGCAGCGATTTGCTGTATAAGCCTCTTGTTTCCAACAACTAGAAGAATAAAGTAAGAATCATAGAAATATTAAGTAAAAGTTAAATGTGAATTACAATATTTTCAAAATAATTGGACTTACTGTTATAATGATGATAATTCAATAGTTTTTAGAAAATATGTTATTATCACAGCGATTACCTAAAGTGAATCATAAAAATTAAATATATTAGCGATGTGTTCAATTTGAAAAGATTTTATAAAAAAAGTGAAACTTATACTTGAAATAAGAGCTTTAAATGAGTGTTAAAAAATTAAAATAAAGTAGATAACCCGCCTGTGAAACACGCAATTAGTGCTTTGTAGGTATAACTGTAACAATTTAACGAAATATGGGCTCTTATGTTTACCCTATATAATCGGGTGTGGATTCCATGGGCTGCCTCAATATTTATCCCCAACTATACTCCACCCATTCTCTATCATTCAGCTCTATATCATAAAACATAGTTTTCATACTTGATAAAAACGAAAGTAATTTATTAAAAATAATTTCCAACAATAAAATCCAGTGTTAGTTTTGCTCATTTGCTCAACCAGTGTCGTTAACTAAACGGACAAAAATAAGAAGTAATTATTTATTTTTAGTTATTAAGCATTTAAGAACGCATACCTTAAATTTTAGCCGAATTGAAAACTTTCGATTATTTAAAATATAATATTTCCATAAAACTTTATGTGATTTTTGCGCTTCTAACGCTACAGATGATGCAGAATTAAATGTATAGGTCACACAAAAGCTGCAACAAATAACCATATAAGTAAATATTAATCTTAAAACTGCTCTTTTAACAAATAATAGCTGGTATAATAGCAAACTATTCATTGATATAAATGTGATGCACATCCAGAACAGAAATACTGACCAATAGTTATGGTTATAATTTTTTATCTCATTATGCAACGAATGCAATGATTTAATTGTTTTTAAAATGACAGAGAAGTCTGTTTTAGAATATAACGAAATGGATTGCGATTTCAATTCATCGTTGATATTTGCAAGTCTAGTCTTTAAATAATAACAAATGATATAGAAATAAATTAATTGCCAAACGATGATATTTGATGTATAGATGGATGCGATTGTAACCAATACAGTCCATGGTATGCCAAACACAATCAATTGAAAAAGTGTGCAATTATTTACCAACGAATAGATAGACAACATTGGAATTAGTATTGGAATAAATAGTAAAATTGTTTTTGCAACCATAAATAAATTATTAGAGTGATTAATAAATGATTTAAATTGAAGATTATTGACTAATCCTTTTTGTTGTTCGGATATAGAGCCAGAAATAATTTCGAAGAGTTTTAAATACGAGTGATAAATGTTTTGTTTGTATTGCCAATAGTGAATGGTTTGTGAAATTAATGACATCCAAAATCCAAATAAAACAAATATAGAGTACTGGTATCTAATATTAAGAAAATACGCGAAATCACCAAGCATTATAAAGATCTCACTATTTTCAGTATTGATTGCGAGTGTTATAAAAAATTTCAACCATATTGTAAATGAAATAATAAATATAAGAGTTGGATTGTAAAATTTATTTCTTCGATTTAATCCAATTTTATAGTGAGATAAACCAATTTTGTACAAATTACTACCAGCTTCCTCTATTATGGTGCAATTTAAAAAGATTATGAAGTAATTTATATTGAATGAAATATTTTGTTTATTAATCATTTGAAACTGTAAGTTCAAGATTCCCATTACTACTTTTTTAGTTGTTCAACTCATTAAATTCTCAAATATGAAGTTCAATAGCAAATTTTTCAATTTATTTTATTTATCTGACTTTAATAGATACAAATATGTGGGTTTGAGATTTCTGTCTGTAGGTCTGTAGCATATTCCCTTTTAGTCTGAGTTTAATACTATATTACAACCCAAATGGTTTATTAATTTTAATTCCATTTGTTATTAAAGAAGAAAATCCCTTTATTAAAAAAAGCGTGGTATACAGACAGACTGGGTCAAAACGATATGCCTGCCTTGATTTTATCAAAGTCAGATGTAAATTCTTGAAGGATTTTAAAAGAGCAGCGAACGTAGTGAACAGCCACTTAAATTAATCGGTTTTGATAAAATATTTGGTATATGTTTAAAAAATAAAGTTCTCTAAAAACTAAGTACTAAAAATATAACTTTTCGATCATGTTATTCTTTATTAAAGCTAACGTTTCTTTCCAAGACCTCTAAAATGCGTCCAGATTTCAAAAAATTTTATTCAAATACTTAATATAATTTTTATTTTAAACATACAGTAGTTGTTTAGGAAAATATGTTGGATAATAAAAAAATCTGAAACTATGATCAAATTATATAAAAATCTAAATAAATGCACTTACTTTTAAAATTCATTTTAACTTTGATTCCAAATGCAACAATTTTTAGTAAATGTGTTTAATAATAGAAATTAGAAAATTATTAAATGTATTTTATTGATATGACATTAAATATAGTATTTATCAGGAAAATACTTGATAGACTATTAAGCTCAAAGTTATGAAAAATACTACTTTGAGATCAATATAAGTTATTTATATAATATTTATGTAAATATTTTATAATTTAAAAGTTAGAAGTATTAAAAGTACCATTACTAGGACAGGGTGTCCAGTAAGTTAGTCAAAGGATATCTGCAGGTTTTTAGGAACAAAATGTTCCAGTAATTGAGCTAAAGTATTTAATACTGTTCTGTAAAATTTATATATTGTATGTTAATCAATTTTTATGAATAAATAAACTAATTTCAAACAAAAAAATTTTATTTCATTTCATTTTTTAAGACAAATACAAAATTGTTTTATAAAAAAATTAGTTAATAACAAAATCACATCTTTGAAACTTGATATATCATTCCTTGTTTTCGTAATTTTATATCTTCGT